>CM031237.1:8854350-8867737 GCA_018340775.1 Taxus wallichiana var. yunnanensis
ACAATTTAACAATATTAATATATACCTCCTAAGTTATATGTACGTAGGTCCAATAAAATATTTTTATATGCCATCCACTTGTATTAGTGGTTTGATATGAAAATTCATATTTCCATGAGCACTTAACATTTACTAAGTGCTAACCATGTCACACATATTATATGTAATGAAGGCCCAACATAATATGTTATAACAATGAAGGCAAAGTAGTCTAGTAAACAACTCAAAGGAAGAGTCCAATCAAAAGAGAAATCATGAATAAAATTATCACCTTCCGAAGACTTATCATTATCCAAACCTTTATTATATAGCATACAATTAGTTATATGCATATGTGATAGAAACTCTAGTGCAAGCTAGGACTCTTGGTTTATTAAATTTACTTAAACTAGCTGATAGTCTATTGCCCCTCTATATGGTCATGAAATTTGGGAGTCAAAAATGGCGGGATGTTACATACTTCCCCCTAAAATTTTCATTGTCTTAATGGCATATTCATGCATTTAAGAAAGATGATATTTAATCAAATACTACAAATAATATTTCATTTTTTTAATATGGTGTAAAATTTATCAAAAAAAATTCACTTCCGTAATTTCTTCAAACTGTAACAATTTTTGAAAAAAATTAGACCTTAGTAAATAGTCATGACTTAGATGGTCATTAATACAGTCAACTCAAATAAGATAGTAGTAATAAAATTATCTTTCTCTCTTAAAACTTAATCAAACAAAAATAAAAAGCGATTAGCATGTCATCCATATTTTCCCAAGTTACACTTTCTTCAAAATATTGGTCTCATTGGACCTTGCATTATGAAATATTATGATTTATGAGTTACAACTTGGGTGTTTCTAATAATCTTGTGAGTTCAATTGTGATGATCTTGGAATCATGGACCTACAATTAATCTTAATTTAGTATATGAGTTAAATCAACAACATACTTTTTTAGCAAGGATACATGGAAGACATCGTGTATTTTGGACAATGTAGGAGGTAGAACTAGCCTATAGGCTATAGGAACTATAACTTCTAAAATTTCAAATGGTCCCACAAATATAGGTGATAACTTGGCAGACTTTCCAAAAGTAATGGAACTCTTTTTGGGTTTCACTCTTAAAAATACTTTATCACCCACATTAAATTTTCTTTCAACTCTTTTTAAATCAGCATAGCTCTTTTGTCTGTTGTTTGCTTCCTTTAACCACTCACGGATAAGTTTCATTTTTCCTTCCATTTTAGTTAGCATTTCAAGTCCTACAACTTCCCTATCTTCAATGTTATCCCAACTGATAGGTGTTTTGCACCTTCGCCATACAAGGCTTCAAAAGGAGCCATTTTCAATGATGAATGATACGTATTATTGTATGCAAACTCAACCAGATTGAATATATTCTTCCCACTTGTATTGTTGATCCATGCAATACATCCTTAGCATATCCTCTAGGACTTGATTTACCCTTTCATTCTATCCATCGGTTTCTAGGTGGTAAGCTAAACTAAAATTCAATTTTGTTCCTAAGGTTGCATTAAGCATCTACAAAATATGTAATTCATTCTAGGATCTCTATCTGATATGATCAACTCTAGTATTCCATGCAATCTAAATATTTATTGAACAAATATTTTTGCTAGTATCGATTAATCATATTTCATATTCCTAGGTATAAAATGTGCCACTTTTATGAGCTTATCCACCATAACTAGAATTACATCATGTTTATTTTTGGACATGGGTAGTCCTTGGATGAAGTCCATGCTAATTACTTTCCATTTATACTATGGTACATTATGTAGATACAACAGTCCCGAAGGATGTAAATGTTTCACCTTAACTCTTTGGCATTCTAAGCAATGAGCAACATAATATGTTACATCCTTTTTCATTCCTTTCCAAAATTATTATTTCTTTATGTCAGCTAACAATTTTGTTACCCTCGATGACCTGAATAAGGTGCATCATGAAATTATTTAAGTACTTTAGTTCTTAATTCCTTTCCTAAAGGTACATATACTCTATTGAAATAACGCAGAATTCCATCATGCTCAAATTTAAATCCATCATACCTCTTGTCACTAGGATTGTTTTCTAGTGTTGTAGAAAATGTGCATGTAGTACTCCTTCCAATCCTTCTCCGGAAGCATATGTTACTACTGTAAAATTCCCATTTGGATTTGAACTTTTAAAATTAGAGATAAGGTTAAATTTTCTTGTAATAAGTTAAAGGATTCTTCATGCTTATCATCCCAAACAAATTTATTTATTTTCATTTGCAAGGAAGAGATTGTACTATCACTCTAGAGAAGTCCTTAACAAACTTCCTATAATAACCATCCAGTCCCATGAAGATTTTAAATTCATATACATCTATAAGAGCTAGCCATTCCATGATTGCCCTTATTTTAGATGGATCGACTGAAATTCCTTCTTTGCTGATTATGTGACCCAAATACTACACTTCTTTTCAGGGAAAATTTTAGTGGCGAATTTTTGTAAAATCACAAATATTGGGGTTTTAAAAATTGGAAATGATGAATTTTCAGCTGTCAGTTGCCACCCATTTTTCCTAAAATTTTGGCTAACAAGTCATTTGTATCACCATTTTTTCTACTAATTACACTTAAAAATGAACTTATGCATGTATTTCGCCAACATTTCGAATCAAACTACACTCATATTCACCGAGGTATAATACAAATGGCTCAAGGATTGAAAGGTGGAGTACCCCCTTGTGGGATTTGGGGAATGGCCCCCAGGTGGGGGCTCCGGGGCCATGCGCCTCGGCGAGGGTTTAGGGCGAAGTGCCCCAAAAATCCGCATTTTATAGGTATTTATTCATTGTATTTATTCCTTTTTCAGCACATAGATGACCATTTAATCCTTCCATTTTACACCTCGACATCCATGAAATGGATTTGTATCTACGAATGGGAGAGATAGATGTAGAAGGTGATCCAACCCAACACCATCTAAGCATTATCAACAACCCTCTAATGTCGAAGAGATGTTCATGGTGGTAAACATGCATCTATATATGGGAAAGAAGTTTGTATGACACAACACCATCTAATGTCGGATATACGGTTGTCCATCTACCTTATGACTTTTCCTTGTTTTCACCATCCAACTTAGCTCGTCGATACTACATAGAAAGTCATCTAACAACCGTCCAACTTTGTGAAAGCACAAAAAGTTTAGCATGTCAAATCACCTTTGTCACGAATCATTTTTTAGATATTCACCATTTTTTCAAAAGTTAATTTCAGAGATTCATCATCCATTCTATAATAATTTTTTGGAGGGGGTCTTAAAATGAACCCTACTTCTTTTTTATAAAAATTACATTTGGACCATTTACCATACAGTTTATGCTTCCTTAAAATCTACAAAATTGTTCTTAAATGTTTATCATGTTCCTCTATATCTTTTGAATATATGAGTATATCATTAAGGAATACTAACACAAATTGATCTAAGTATTACTGGAACACGATGTTCATTAAATTCATAAATTTTTAGGTGCATTAGTGAGTCCAAAAGGTAAAAAAATGAACTCATAATGACTGTAACGAGTTCTAAAAAAAAATTTGTGGATACATTCATCCTTAATTCTCAACTGATGGTAACCAAATCACATATCAATCTTTAAATAGACTAAATTACCTCTCATTTGATCAAAAATATCATCAATTCTAGGCAAGGGATATCTTTTTTAATTGTTACCTTGTTTAACATTCAATAATCAATACACAATATTAAAGAACCATCCTTCTTCTTTACAAAGATTATTGGTGATCCCCAAGGTGATACACTTGGGAGGATCAATCCTTTGGACAAAAAGTCATGATGTTAAGCTTCCAACTCCACCAACTCAGTTTTAGTAATTCTATATAGTGATTTTAACAATGCTTTAGTTCCAGGTTTGAGATCTATGTTGAAGTCAAATTCTTTTCTTGGTGGTAAACCACCTAGTTCTTCAGGAAAGAAATATCTATGAATTCATTTTAAAAAGGAAATTCCTTTATTTTGGTGCATTTTCTTTATTGGAATATATTATTTTGCTACATATAACATAGGGTGAGTGCACAAAGTTGGGGGGCCAAAAAGCGGACAAGAATTAAAAAAAAAACAAAATGTGCTCGAGTTTTAATTTGTTTGGCTTGGGAATCACTGAACCATAATGCATACGCATTTTATAACGCATCATAGCGCGTACGCGTTTTGTGTAGTATGGACCATGCATATGTGTTTTGGTGGGGTGTACTTACAAAAATAAATGTTTAAGTATAAGATTTCAAAGAAATATTATACTTTAAATTTATTTTAGTAAATATAAGAAATTAGGGTCACTCTGCACCTTATGGAAGTGGTCTCGTAGCTCCAATAGTTATAATCTATAAGATAGTTTTTCAAAATCTAATTTGGTCAGTACTTACTCATTTTCAAGATTTCAGCAAATGACCTAAAACTTTTAGGGCATATATATTGTAGTCGGTCTTTGTTTTGGGAAAGCATATAGTCATTTTTAGGTTTTTTGACCTTCTAAAATGGATTTTGGCCCTACCACTACTTGAATTGGTAATAATTTTTAAATTTGGTCCATAATTCACTTTAGTGACCATGAATTAACTCTATGGTGTTTGTCTACTTCTTACTAAAAAGATATCCTCACTTTATAGATAGAGGATTGTTCCCTGAATGGGATTCCTATCCTATGGCCAAAATGAGGTGATTGTAATGTGCCTCCTCCTTAAGGTGTGATAACACTACACAGTGTTGAATGAGTTTTCACAAATATTACCAAGTGAATTGTGCATCAAGTGAACTCGGATGATTGCTCATTCTTAGAAACATGGTGCTCCATATAAAGATCATCCCCTCACCTTTCCTGGCTCTAAAATCATCCTTTCATGGAATCAAATTCATGATTCTCATACATGCCTTTTCTCATATGTATCTTATGGAGACAAATGATGCATTAATACTTCACAAATAATGGTCCTCGATAACTCGGTGACATGACTAACTCATTTTAGCTTGTTCGAAGGGTGTTTAATTAACTACAAAATGGCCAAAATGCCTTTTAGGCCTTCAAAAGGAAGTAGTCTCATTAAAAATAAATGAGTCGATCGATCACCTTAAAAACTATTCCTTACACACGAAACACATTAAATGATCTTTTTAGGACTTTCCTTTAGGTGAGGGTTTATGATTTAGGGTTTAGGGTTTAGGGCTCGAGGTTTAGGGTTTAGGGCTAAGGGTTTACGACTCAAGGTTTAGAGTTTAGGGTTTAAGGTTTAGTGTTTAAGGCTCATAGTTCATATTTTAGGGTTTAGGGTTTATGGCTTAGGGCTTAGGGTTCATGGTTTAGGGTTTATGATTTAGGGTTTAGAGTTTTGGGTTTATGGTTCAGGGTTAAGGGTTGAGGGTTTAGGGTTTAGGGATCAAGGTTCAAGGTTAAGGGTTTAGAGGTATAGGTTGAGGGTTTAGGGATTATGGCTCAAGGTTCATGGTTTAGGGTTCGAGGATCGTGGTTTAGGGGTTGAGGGTTTAGGGTTTAGGGTTGAGAGTTGAGGTTCAGGGTTTAGGGTTTAGGGTTAAGGTTTTATGTTTGAGGGTTCAAGGTTTAGGATTTTGGCTTAGGGATTAGGGCTTAGGGCCTAGGGTTCAAGGCTTAGGGTTTAAGGTTTAGGGCTCAAGGTTTAGGGTTTAGGGGTCAGGGTTTAGGGGTTAGGGTTTAGGGGTCAAGGTTTAGGGTTTAGGGTTTATGATTTAGGGCTTAGAGTTTAGGGTTTAGGGCTTAGGGTTTATGGTATAGGGTTTAGGGTTTAGGGCTTAGGGTTTAAGGTTTAGGGTTGAGGATTTAGGGTTTACGGTTTAGGGTTTAGGAGTTAGGGTTTAAGGTTTAGGGTTGAGCATTTAGGGTTTATAGTTCGGGTTTAGGAGTTAGGGTTTAAGGTTTAAAGGTCAAGGTTCATGGTTTAGGGAAAAGGGTTCAGGGTTTAGGGTTTAGGTATCAAGGTTGAGGGTTTAGGGTTGAGAGTTGAGGGTTCGGGTTTAGGGCTCAGGGTTTAAGGTTTAGGGTTGAGGATTTAGGGTTTATAGTTTAGGTTTTAGGAGTTAGGGTTTAAGGTTTAAAGGTCAGGGTTCAGGGTTTAGGGTAAAGGGTTCAGGGTTTAGGGTTTAAGGCTCGAGGTTTAGGGTTTAGGTTTTAGGGTTAAGGGTTTAGGTCGCAGAGTTCAGGGTTTAGGGTTTATTGTTTAGGGATTAGGGCTTAGGGCTTAGGGATTATGGTTTAGGGTTTAGTGCTTGGGGTTTAGAGTTTAGGGTTTAGGTTCAGGGTTTAGGGTTTATGATTTAGTTTTTAGGGTTTAGGGTTTAGGATTTAGGGACCTTTAGGATTTAACAGTTAGGCCTTAAGGTTTAGTGTTTATGATTTAGGGCCTGGGTTTAGGGTGTTTAGGGGTTAGGGTGCACGGTTTAAGGTTTATGACTCAGGGTTCAGGGTTCAAAGTTATAGGTTTAAGGTTTAGGGTTAGTTATGGGTTTAAGTTTTAGGGGTTAGAGATCAAGGCTCTAGATTTATGGTTTAGGGCTCGGGGTTTAAGGTTTAGGGTTTAGGGCTCAAAGATTAGGGTGTAGGGTTCAAGGCTTAAGGTTTAGGGTTTATGGTTTAGGGATTAGGGTTTAGGGTTCATGGTTCATGTTTTATGGCTTAAGGTTTGGGGTTCGAGTTACTAGTTTAAGGTTTGGGGGTTAGAGCTCAGGGCTCTGGATTTAGTATTTAGGCCTTAGGGATCGTGGTTTAGGGTCAAGGGTTTAGGGTCGAGGTTTTAGGGTTTAGTGTTTGGGATTTATTATTTTGGTTTTGGTTTTAGGTTTATAGTTTAGGGTTTAGGTCATAGATTTCAAGGTTCATTGAATTTGTAGGCAGAACATTCAAAGAGAGTCATCAAAATTTGATGTTTTTCATCTATTGATATTTTGAAGGAGGGAAATGTCATATTCCTGACTATCTAATCCTTCCAAAGACCCCAGTAGTCCTCAATCCTTGGATGTATAGGGAGACATTGTTACTTGGCTTCCATTTATAATGATGAAGATATTTGTAAATTCGTGTTATGACCTCTAAATCTATATGAATTTCAAGTTTCTTGGAAATCACATCACACCCTTCACTAGGATTGATGACTACCCCTATCTTTTTGTTCAGGGGATTTTGAAAACATCCATGGGTTTATCATATAAGGAATTATCAATGAATGGAAGGTCACTAAGTCGTAGGCTAGGTAACTCCCATTTAGAACTAAACAAGAAATATTTACTAGGTGATTTATAACCCCTTAGTGTTATTAGTCATCCCCTGTTTCTATGCTTATTTTGAACACTTTAGGAAGTTCTATCAAATTTACTATCCATTCCAGTAGAACACTTGAACTATATCTTTCTCCGGAGGAGAGGATACTACAGGAAATTCAATTATGATCATCAACCTCTGCATTGATATATTCTCTATGTTTCTTTTGTTTCCTTTAAGATTAATTTTTTTGTTTTGATGGTTATTTTTTCCAGCTTCCAATGGGTCATTCTAGATTGCATAATACCATACATGGAAATATGAGAAATGTGAAATTTGTTTCGAGTGTGAATAATTTTACATTCAAGAGTGCAAGTATATGTGGGGAGAAACAAGTTTGGAGGAGATGTGTAATATATGCATTACAAGGCACAAGATAGATGTCATATCCATTTAGTCACTTTTCCCACCTCTCATAAACAAGGTAGTTCTATAAACATGCCTCAATGATGGTTCTAGGCATGAGACTAAGAAATATTGATGAAATATGGTTTAGGGTTTAGGGTTTAGGGTTTAGGGCTCATGGTTCAGGGTTCAAGGTTTAGGGTTATGGTTTAGGATTTAGGTTTTAGGTTTAGGGTTTAGGGTTTAGGTTTTAGTGTTTATGGTTAGGGTTTACAGATCAAGGTTAAGGATTTAGGGTTTAAGTTTTATGGTTTTAGGTTTTGGGTTAAGGATTTAGTGTTTAGGGATAAGGGTTTATGGTTTATGGTTCAGGTTTTAAGGTTTATAGTTCAAGGTTCGGGGTTTAAGGTTTATGATTTAATGTTTATGGGATTAAGGTTTAGGGTTTAGGGTTTAGGTTTTAGGGTTTATGGTTCGGGCTTAGGGTATATGGTTTAGGTGTTAGGAATTAGATTTTAGGGCTCATGAATAAGGGTGTAGGGTTCAAGGCTTAGGGTTTAGGGTTTAGGGTTTATGATTCGGTGTTTAAGGTTTAGGGTTTAGGGGTCAGGGTTTAGGGTTTAGGATTTAGTT
Source organism: Taxus wallichiana var. yunnanensis (assembly GCA_018340775.1). Lineage (NCBI taxonomy): Eukaryota > Viridiplantae > Streptophyta > Pinopsida > Cupressales > Taxaceae > Taxus > Taxus wallichiana. The sequence goes on from CM031237.1 coordinate 8,862,689, forward strand.
TTTATAGTTCAGGGTTTAGGGTTTAGCATTTAGGGCTCATGGTTCATGGTTTAGGGTTTAGGTTTAGGGCTTAGGGCTTATGGCTTAGGGTTTAGGGCTTAAGGCTCAGGGTTTAGGGCTCATGTGTAAGGGCTAAATGTTTAAGGTTTAGGGTTTAGGTTTTAGGGTCTAGGGATCATGGTTAAAGGTTTAGGGTTTAGGGTTTATGGCTCAAGGTTTACAATTTAGTGTTTAGGTTTATGGCCTATGGTTTAGGGTTTTGATTGTAGAAGTTAAATGCTAAAAGATTTAGGCTGAATGTTGAAATCCTAAAAAATTACCTATGTACTGACCAGATTATACTTTAAAAACTATCTCCTAAACCATGACTCATGGAGTTGTGAGACTAATTCCATAAGGTGCAGAGTGACCCTAATTTCTTATATTTACATAAATAAATTTGAAGTATAAGAAATAATAAAATATAAATAATAATAAATGAAAACTTATACTTTATAATAATGATTTATTATAAAGTATAAGTTTTTCATTTATTATTATTTATATTTTATTATTTCTTATACTTAAACATTTATTTATGTAAATAGAAGCATGTCAAAAGCATACATAATGCTTATACTACATAGAACACATACGTATTTTCTCTTTTCCTAAGCCATGCCTCAAGTCTTGGGATCCGGTTTGGATCCCCAAGCTTGAGGCATGGACTTCGCATAAACATAGCAAGAAACAATGAATTTTTATAAGAAAATGTAAAAATGATACTTCCTCTATGATAAATCAAAATAAAACATTCGATCCATTTTTAAAAAGGTATACCACGACGTAGTAGAGAGAGTCTCTTCTTTCTAAAAATATAATTTTTCAAATTTTCGGACTAATATAAGGTTTCCATATTATTTATTTTCTAACTATGCATTTTTATAGCTATTTTTTTCAAGTGTAAATATGTCTATCTTTCATGGTGTATTTTGTTTTTGGGTGATCAAAATTTTTAAAAAATTATACTAGCCCAAACTAGGCATAATTATATACTGATTCAAAAAAATCTAAGTTTTGATATTTTTTGAGTAGTTAGGGGGAATGGTCGAGCTCCATTATTTTTCAAAACATAAAATTTTTGTACTAGAAAAATCATAAATAAAAAAATATCCACTAAAAAAATCTAAAAACTATGGAGCCCAAACTAGATGCTCCTAGCTATCTTTTTTATCTTGAAGGGTTTTCAAAAATACTAAATAGTGCTCAAAAAATGGTGGGGTCACGAAAGTCACTCTATTATGTTTTTAACAAAAACATGAGCATCTGTTGGTATTTTAGTTTTTGACTCACTTAAACTTATCCATTTTCAATAAAATTTAGTAGCTTAGAAACTATACTGAAAATGCTACAATTCATATTACTACAATATCTTCCAATTTGAGTGTAACTATTTCAAAAACTCGTACAAGCTGAAGTTTTTTTTTTTCGAAAAATGCGTCCACTTAAGACCCCCTTTTCGTCCCCCAACTTGGTGCACTCACCCCATACAACATTTATTTTTAACCTTTTTCAGCTGCATGGTAGAGATTTGTCTTATTACAAAATATCTTTTTATATCTTGAATTGTTTTTTTTTCTAATCATCAAGGCATATTATTTTTTTCTTAGGAAATCTATTGATGCTTGGTGCTGAGACAACCAGTTCATTCCTATGACAACATCATAAGTCCCTAAAGGAGCTACAAAAAGGTTCAGTTTTGTAGTAAACTCAGGTAGTTCTAAGGTTGCTTCAAACAAGCATTATGTAACTCTATGAACAACATTATTCCCATATTTAACAGTCCATGAATTTTCCATGTATCTAGCCTTTCTAGAAAATTTAGAAGCTAACTTAGAAGAAACAAAACATTCAATTACTCTAGTATCAAATAAAATAGTAACAGGTAATCCAAACAACTTACCCTTGACTTCAATGGGAGTGGCTTGTTTCTCTACCTCATAATTTCCTATAATATCATGCATTCTCTACTGAAATGGTTCTTTGATCACAGAATTATTTTTCCACTATTGATTATTCCCCTAGTTATTTTGGGGATAATTACTATTATAGTGATCACCTCGACATTTAATACAACCCTCAATAATTCCCTTTCTCTCAAATATGTTATGAAACCTAGGAATGTTTTTATTTCCTTTTTGTTATTCATAGCATATTTTTATGCATTATTTTTCTTTTCAAGTTTTCCCTTTTATCAAATCTTTTTCGCCATGTTTTTTTAGAAAATGAGGGTGAGGAGTTATTATTTAGTATTTTATGTTTTTCCTCTCTTGAAGTAAATATCTCACACATATTTTGTTCCTATTTTACATCTTTTCAAAAACTACTTCCATAGTGGATGGTCCATGCACATCCACTTCACCCCCTATACTAGGATTCAAGCCCAAAATGAACTTACGAATCGAAACTTCTCATATTTTTTATATTTGGGAACATATTTCAGAATTCTAGTGAAACATTCCCAAGATGCTTTCGGTTCTTGAAAGTTTTCCTTGAATTAAAATATAGAATTCTATCATTTTCTAGTCAAAATTTAGTTGGGGCAACTAACGTTGAAGAAATTCTCCCTTGAATTATTCCCAAGTTATAATTGAAGTCTCAATTCCTAGTTCCATTTTTCAATTTTCCCGCCAAGTGGAAGCTTCATGAGAGAGCTGAAAATCACCCCACACAACCTTGGTTTCTTCAGAAAATTCTTTGACCTCAAACTATTTTTCCATATCACTTAACCAATTTTATGCTCCATCCCCTAAGGTAGTCCCATCAAAATTTGGTGGACTGATTCTTTTTATATCCTTGGCCATTTCAATAGTCATGTGAGATTTCTTATTATCTCACTATTTTTTATTATCCTACTACTGGGATGTTATTCCTCGTGTTCCTCTCCTTGTTCCTCCATATGGTCCTCATTTCCACCCCTAACCTAATCCTATAAGGAAGTAATCCAGAAGTGGACATCTTGGAGAACCAAGAGGATCTCATCCATTTTTCCATTTTTTTCCCTTGGGATTTGCAAAACTCTTTGCAACATCATTTTTCATTCTTCTCATTACCATTATATTATGTTAAAATAGAGATAACTTAATATTAGCATAATGAACCCATTAAGTCTTAAAGCTAGAACCTTCAGCTCCGATACCAAAATGTAACACCTTAATGATTTCCCATAAAACTAAATATTCTTTTAAATAATCTTCATGTTCATTCACAAGTATGGAACAAATTTAACTCAGAACAAACCAATTAACAATTTTTAAACAACTAGTTATTAGTAGGTTTGATCCATTCGATAACTCTTCTATGCTTAAACCTTGTACAAATGAGAAGGGTTTATTATTTTCTCCCTTTAGTCCACTCTATATGAGTAATCATATAATATTTAGTATGTTTAGGTTTACCTTTTTCAAGGTTGAGAAAACTATGTTTTCCATCCTTAAATGTCTACCACGAAGCCCATATTTTTATTCTAGTATTTGACATATATAATATAAGGACACAATGAATATGCAATACAATCAGCCACTTTCATTACTTTGGCCAAATTTTTCCACTGTGCATAAACAACGTATCTCGAGACCACACAATAGCCTAGAGATATAGTCTTTTGTCACCAAACATTTATCTCGACACATTTATATTGATCTTTTTGTTTATGAAGGCAAACATGTTAAGATATAGGAAGTGTGTTATTTACAAGACCATCTCTATAAACAAAAAGATCCACAACTTACTCTGGGTTCTTATAGAATAGGGAGAGACCACGTAATGGAATTACTTCCATTACGTCCTCTTTCCCTCTTCCGTAACTACCCCTAGTTAGTACTATGTCTAGGTAGTTGTATGATGACGTGAGATTACATCTAATCTATGTTGTATTTAAGGTTTACTACCGCAACCATCTTATGTCTTGCGACTATTTCTTCGTGACTTAGGCTACTTCTTGTTTACTTAAGTATTAGTCATGAAGGATTATTTATGACTTCCTAAAGTCATTCAATTGTTTTTCCCACAAATTTGTAATTTATTTGTGTTAGGGATTAAACCATTAGTTATCCTCTTGTAAGGTCATCTCGTTGAAGTTATAAATTACCAAGCCAAAGATAGGTTTGGTTTACTAACCGCTCTCTTATTTTAGAGATGATAATATCATTTACTCATAAGGATTAATTTAATATTTCATAAGGAAATAATGATTTATGAATAATTATTTCATGTTAATCATGCTCCTTTTAATCTCAACTAGGATTTTATTATCCACATTCATTATCATAATATCATCCTATTATGAAATATAGATATTATTGATATCACTTACAATTAATATACATTTACTTCATAAACATATTAGTGATTCATAATGTTATTCCATGTTAACATTTTTGGTTCAATAACTTGTTTACCATTGATTCTAATTAGATCTTATGACTAGTTAAATCAAGAATTCAAAATAAGTAATAACTTTTTTATTTCATCGAAGGTTCTTTTGAACACTTAGAAAATTACTAGATCACCGCAAGATTATACAAGTTATAGTCATTAAGTAGAAACATAGATAATCTATGACTATTTGCACATCATGATTAAATAGCTCATTCACATCTTTATTAATACAAAAATTCACGAAGTTGTAAAACAATTTTCATTATAATTTCATAATTATAACTTTACATCAGGGTTATAATCCCATCTTATCATTTAGGATTTCTTCATGAAATCAAACAAACAAAATACTTATTAAATCTTGATCTTGTCTAAATGTGACCGAAGGTCATAATCGTTAAAATTATTAAATCGGACCAAGTATTCACTTTGTAGCTTTTCTTATTTACTTGTACATCATTTAGAGAGAGAAATATACATGGGTCAATTTGAGAAAATTGACATGAGACAAATTACTCATCTTCTATAGCATAATTGTTATAAAATGATAATAATAGTCAAAATTGTACCCTTTACCAATCAAATCATCTTTCGAATGAATAAACAATTTAAATCAACAATAATAATACC
>CM031237.1:8867837-9049568 GCA_018340775.1 Taxus wallichiana var. yunnanensis
ACCCTCGATGGATGGTGTGGAAGCAATGGTGAAATTCCTTTGTCCTTTCTCTTTCTCCAATGAAGAACATGAAAGATTAAAATCTTCCAATCTTGATCTCAAAGCGCCGCTATAAGATGCAAGCCGCTGCAAATGAATGTTCTCCTTCATGACAGTTGAGACTCAAGTGTTTGGAATGTAGATGATGAAAGAGATAATGGTGGAAACTCAACCGGCTCTTCTCCATCAAAACAGTCCTCCAAATCGACAGATAAATTACCTCTTCGATGTCCTCGCTACAAATGCTCCACTTCCTCCATGGTGTCTTCTTGATCGTCAGAATTTGATCACCATGGTTTCTTTCACCCTCCAATATTGAGTTTGAGAGGTCAAACTCCTCTTCAAAGACCGGAACTTGAGAGAGGTGAAGTAGAAAGAAGAACTCGAAGGTTCTCCAGTAGCCTCGCTTTGTGCTCAAAGCCCTTGGATCTCGCAACTTTCTCCTCCACGCCTAGAATGTGCTCTTCTGTTGCTGGATCCGAGCAGCTTCTCCTTCCTCCAATGTTCGAAGACAATCTTGCTCTTGAATGAGCTCCTCCTCCAAAGATGAAGTTTGTCAAGTCAAACTCTTCAATCTGCCTGCTCTAGAGGACAAGTTGGGACTGCAAGAACTTCTTCTTCTCGCTGCAACAAAATCAGCCCGACCACTATTTATTCAACCTTAGCCTCTTCTCGTAGGTTTGACTATCAAGGGATCTTTTTCATACCAAACTTGGCAGCCAAACTTACTAAGCTCTTAATCATTTCTTCTTTTCGCTCTTCCTCTCGCTATCCTTGATGACTGATTTTGCAATTTCTTCTTCCCCACATGGAATTCGGGAATGCAAGAGGAGGGTGGGTTGTAACTCAATTGATTTGGAAATTTTTGTGGTGGTAAAGGAGATGAAATCTCTTGTTTCTTTAGAGGAGGGGGATTTCTTTTTAGCTCTTGGGAGAGGATGACTGTTTGGAAGGAAAAAGGAGAGAAGAATTGAGGGTGTGGTGGAAGACCGAGAGGTGGAGACATGGGATCAACATTTGGGACAGCAGATGGAGAGTTTAAAATTTGCAAGTCCAAATGAGATGATGCTACTTGAGTAATGGGAAGAGAAAAACGGATGATGGTGTAGAACTTACCCATCGACAAGGTTGTTTCAACACCGAATGTATAGGCCTCTATTTCTGCTTATCCATTGTGCAAGTTGGGGCAGCATCTTTATCATGAAGTCTAGCTTCTCTTGAGGGCTGAAGTGTCTTGGAAAAGGGCCTCCCCATGGACAAGGAGTTCTCGCAACCAATTCGAAAGCTCTCATTTGAGTCATTGCTCGGGACCGCACCATCTCTACCTCCATCTTTTGGATTTTCTCCAACAAACCAGCGTCTTGGATCTCGATGTTCTTTATTATATGCATACTCTTGCTCTTGAAAGCTCCACGCCCAAACCGACTTTGGCATTGCTGCTCATATGGGTATGCATACCGATCTTGAATCGCTTTCAAAAGGTTGATTTGGAGGATTTGTAAAACATGTTGGAGGTGGAATATACTCATTGTTGTTGATGTGAATTCCATGATGAAATGATGTCATGATTGCACAACCTCATGGAATGGAAAAGAATGAAAGAGATGGAAAGAAATATGGAAGTAAAAGGATGGAAAATAGGTCCGCAACTTCATAAATGAGTTGATGATCGATGGAGTCGCGAGATGTGTTTGCAAGTGGCTCCAAAGGCTGAAATCTTCACAGAACACACCAACTCGCAAAAGATGAAATGGAAGACCTCTAATCTCCCACCAGCGTGCCAAAACCGTTAGTGCAAAATCACAAAGCACCTGGATGGAGATCGTAGGCTTCTAGGTTGATCACTCGTGCATCCAGTGATTGCACAACATTCAATCCTTTCTCCAGTGTGGGACTGTAAAATGAGAAAGGAATCTCCAGAGAAGGCTGGTTCCTGCTCCTAAACTACCTGCCACAAGCTATTCCAGTGCAAGCAAGCTAATCTAATCCTAATCTAACCATGCCAAGGAGACAGAGAGAGAGAGAGAGAAGGGAAAAACAAAGAAAAGCCTACACTAAAACGGTGATACACCAGAGAAGGAGAATGTTGAACCTCTATCAAAACTGCCATGGGACAAAGAGAGGTGAGCAATGGGAAGGATGGCGATGCATCACGAGCCCAAGGATAGATTTCACACAGAAAGTGTCCCAAAACTCCATGAACACAAAGCCTCAGATCTGCAATGAACATTCAAATGTGCACAAATACCTGTAATGAAGAGAGGCAAGAAGAAAACAAGCAAATAACGAGCAAGGATGGACAGATGCATCACAAAACACGTTTTTTGTTGCTCCAGAAGTTTTCACAGAACATCATTTCATTAGTAAAAGGCAAAAATGCCATTACAGAGCAGTGGAGGAGGTTCGAACTCCATTTTCAACCCCGGAGAAGAAAAGAAGGGAGGCAAAACACGAGAAAAATGTTCCACCTTTCAAAGAAGCTCCTCTTACAATATATAGGAAGAATGAGAGAGGGAAAGAGAGGAAATTCATATCTACCCCAACCACTTCTAGGTCGCATTTAAAATCATCACATTATGGCAGTAAGCGATGGATCCCGACAAAACGGCGGGGTTTCCAGCAGTAAGCGAATGTATCGTGTGCATTAAAGTTGGTTGTTGAAGCATTACTTCGCTATTATTTCGTGCGCGAGGCATTTCTCAAATTTTTTTCTCTCCAGATCGCACCAAAATGTAAGATTGATCCCATAATCATGTAGAGAATTTCAATGACTCTCCGTTGATATAAAAACGTGAAAATCTAAGCTCTGGATCGAAAGTTATGGCGATACAAGATTTAGGGCAAAACAGGAAAAAGCAATTCGGCGGGAAAAAATATTTGAACTTTCCCGCTAGCTCTCCGCCACTTGGATGACACGTGGTAGGCTCGATTCGCTAAACAATTCTCTCTCCTCCACCTTTCCGCATGGGCTTTCCTTTGAAATTTCTCAGGCCCCTTAAACTTGGACACATGGCACTATCTCATTGGTTCTGGCCGACCCTTCAAAACTCACCCTTTGACTTTTTGGACTTCTTCCTCAGACGAGTGGCATGCTTTGATTGGCTCATGGTCCGCTGCCTTTTCGCGCCTTCACGTCCCTCTTTCCGGATGTCCCAAACCGTTTGGGACATAAACTTCCGATCCGCCCGAAATGGGCTTCCTCGTCCCTCATTCGGCCGATGACACGTGTCGCATTTCTATTCACTTTCGGATTTTTCAGCCTATCCGCGCCCCTCGCGCCCCTGCGGCCGGATGTCCCAGCCGAATGGGACGAAACCTTCGATCCGCCCGAAATGGGCTTCCTTGTCTCTCATTTGTCGATGACACGTGGCGCAATCATCGATTGGCTCGGCTTTTCGGCTATCGCGCCCCACACGTCCCTTTGCCCTAATCGTCCCTGGAATGTCTCTGGGACAAATTCTTCCGGTTTTCCGATTCGCCGGTTCGCGTACCTTTGTCCCACATGTCCCGAATCGCTTAGTGCGAAAGTTATCCTTTCTACGATCCAGGGTGGTTCGCGTCCTCGCGTCTTCTTGTCCCAAATGTCCCAGAGCGTTAGTTGATTTTCTTCTCCTTAACGAACTGCTTTCAGCGCTCCCGCGCCCGACGGCCGGATGTTCCCTGTCTTGAAGTTTCCCATTTCGCCGAACGGCCGGTCAAGGCCCTTCGCGTCCATTTGTCCCGAGATGTCCCTTTGCCGCATTGGGACAAATTCTTCCGAACCGCCCGAAATGGGCTTCTTTGCTTCACCGCTCGCCTTTTCGCGCCCTTGGCGTCCCGTGGCCCGATTGTTCCTTTGCGAAAATTCTCTCTTTCGGCCGAATCCAGGCCGATTCGCGCTTTCGCGCCCGTTTGTTCCAGATGTCCCATTGCTTCACGGGCTGCCTAGAGGCTTCTGCCGACTCGCGTCTTCCGCGTATATCTCGCTCCAACCGCCCCAAAGGTGACCTTGAGCAGGACTTAGCCAATTTTCACGATTTTTCCGGATCAATCTACATGCTTGGAATCGCAAAACTCGATGCATTATATCGAAATTTACCCTGGGGTGAAATTTTGACAACAGACATGCATTATCATCTTTTCAAGAGTCACTAAAACATATAGAATATATTCTTATTGATGAAATGAGTTTCATCACCAAAGTTGCTAAACAAAATTGACTACAAGCTATGTGAGGCTTTCCCACATTCAAGAACAACAATTGAATTTGCGAACAGATCTGTCATTCTCCTTAGCGACCTTCGCCAATTACCACTTGTTTTGGATAGTCCTCATAATGTAAGTGATTCATATGGAGCTAGCCTTTGAAAGGGATTCCATTCTTCCATTACATTGTGAACAATATTTCGACAACAAGGAATGACCAATGCACAAATTTCATTCCAAATTCTAATGCTCCACATGCAAGATTGAACTCCTCTTTTTAAGGATCGGGAAGTCCTAATGTCTCACACCAAATCACACCTAATTCGGCAGGAGCTCAACATTTTTAAGGACGCACCACATTTGTTTGCAAAAAACCATCTCGTGAACACCCACAACCTTTAGATGTTGAAAGCATTAAAAGTTATAATCACCCACTCCATTCTAAAAGAAACAGTGAGTCAGTAACAGAGATTTTGATGATGATCGGTTGGAACACAAAGTTTTGTTATGCAAACAACAAAAATCATGCTTATTGCTAATTTATGGGTTGACCTAGGCCTCGTAAATGGTGCTACAAGAACAATCATCAACATTGTCTATGACACATCAATGCCACCACCAGATTACCTTTATTTATCACTTTGTCAAATTTGATAGATACATCGGCCCATGTTGGGATCCCTCCAACTGTTACATATTCCAATGCCCCCTATTTTGAGAGGGAATCGAAGACAATTGACAATTAAAATGGCCTAGGGAATAACCATCCACAAGTCCCAGAGACTTACTTTGCATAAAGCAATTATCGACATTGGAACCACATAAAGGCAAGGTCTAACATTCACAGTTTTCTCCAGAGTTGCCTCGCTTGCTAATCTGCGCATTTCCCCTTCTTTTTCATTTGAAAGATACTAAAAAATGGTGCACGTACCAACACTTGGAGCAAGCAGAAAGGTGGAGTCAAGACTACTATCAGTCAACCAAAACAACCCCTCATAAATACTACCCTCTACTTTGATAGCACCTCCACTACTACTTAACACTTCTTGTATCCAAGCCTTATCAACATGTTATCGACAGTACAAAAAGTATTTTTCAACAAAAACCAACCAAACAACCGATGCAACCACCGTCTCAAACACGTTGCAACACTAACACAATTTCCCCCAAATAATTACAAACCACATCAACTACAAAAGTAATTAACTATCCAATGTGGTATCAAATGTATTCGTGTTTAGTACCAAAACATTGGCCACGTCACAAAAGGCTACCACTCATGATATAAAATCAGCAAATGTACAGTAATTCTTCATATATTCATGTTAAGCTCAAATAATATAGTCCGCAAAACACTACCACCCATGATATAAGATATGCAAATGTATATGTACGAAATTGTAACAAATTTGAAATGTAGAGATAGAACCTATAAATGTAATGCTTCATCTATATTCCTACACTTACAAAATCAATCACACCCCTTATCAACATTAACTACAAAAGTAATAACTATACCTCTAAATCAAATAACACATACCATTCGCCGTTCACATTGTATTGTGCACATGCAATTGCTAGTATGTTATTTATTTGGGAATTAATTAACATTTTTCCTATATTATATAGCATTTTCTACATGTTTTTAAATACATAGTTCTCTGGGTCGGTTTCTCTTTCTTAATTTATTTATAAAGTTTCAAGGTTTGAGATTAAATTAAAACTTAAATTATGCATGAAATAGAACATATGCATTGTTGACAACTAATGCATTTTTAAAGAATAAAAGTCACATTATTTTGATTATCAACTTTTTTACGCCAAAAGGCGTTCTCCCATTGTCCATTTGCAATCGTTCAGACTTTATTGATTGCTTTTCTTTTGCAATAATTTATACAATTTTGACTTCCCTGGTGTTTATTGTGAGTGGACTTTAAATTTTATTTTTCTCTATTAAAGTTTTAAATGACTAAAGCAATTGCACATGAGTTGCAAATAACATCGAGAAGATAATAATATAAATAATGATTTTAGCTATAAAGTATTAATTCTATAAAATATTAATTATAGGCCTTAGATCTTATTTTTTTATAATGAAACTATTCATTATCTCTATAAAATTAGTCAATAATTAGTTTGTGTGTGTGTCTGTACACACACATATGTATATATAATTTAAGAATTATATGAGATATAATTTAGCATTCCTTTCCATAGTAAATCACAAATTTTGATATTTATTCTAAAATATTATTAATATGTAAATATTTTTATAGGTTAAAGGTGTATTATTCTAATTTTATTAGGACATTAGAATTGTAAAAATAATCCACTTGCGAGGAGAAGTCTTATTTCATTAGGACATTAAAATTGTGAAAATAATTCTAAGATGTATTAAAAGATATATTCGAATTGCAATAAAAGATACATAAGAAGTGAGGGGAAGGCCCAACAAACAAATATGCTCATTCCATCACCAAACATCAAATGAATCATATTCTTCTAGAGTCATTTGTGAAATGATACCCACATGCGTGGGATAACACCCTTGTAAATCTTGCGAAAGGTCTCCCTATAAAGTCCTATACAAGGATGTTCACAACTTAAGGTTTCTCGGCGTGGCTGATCACAACGGAGCCTAGCATGTCTCATGAAAAGAACATTACAATTATCATGTTGACATTCCTTGGGAAAATGACATATCTTTATACACTGATGACTGCATGAATTCTCAATGTTTTTGGGACAAGGTTTGGGGCAAATGATATTATCATGATCGAAGGGATGACACCTCCTTGAGCAAGCATGACCACATATTAACTGAGATAAACAAAGCGTGTTGCATCCTCCACCTACCTATAACCTTTGGTCAGTCGAAACTTTGATAAACCCATTATTTCATTTCAATCCTACTACCCTTACCAAGTTACCACTTTGTTACTCCTTATAGCGGAGAATATAATAATTTTTCATTCCTCTACCTGAGGGTTATCCACATAACATACTCTAGGAGTCTTTAATGCTTCTCTGCAGTTTGTCAAATTCTATCCAACCAATACAAATGAAACCTCTTCTTGTGTATTTTTTTAGTAAAAGCCATAAATCCCAAATGATGTTACTGTTTCACCAAATGCAATAAACAACGATGCGGGCAATTAACACAACGTCTTTGGCGCTCACACCCAAAATAAGTAAATATAACGCTGAAATTTTCTCTAAAATTAAAAGGTTGAATCTTTCCATGGGAAAAAATAAAAGAAAAAATTTGCAGAAACCCCTCTAATAAAAATTTGATTCAACAAAGCTCATCTTATTAATTTTCATTAATTTTACGACTACACACATAATTTCTTACAACTACTCCTGATCTGCTCGTCATTTCGAAGCATAGTCTCTAGTTTGACTCATTGGAGCGATTAAATTTGTAGATATGATGGACACAACCCTCAGTAAACATGCCGCCATTGAAATCAAACTCGCACGGAAATCCGCCTTCCAATTTCTCAACTGCCACTGTACTTCATCAACCTCTTTAGGATTAATTTGTTTTATGTCTCTTCTACTTTCGCCTCAGATGTCTCCACGGATAACCTCATAAAAGTATTCGATAAAAGCCCCTAATGTCATGGGTAGAGGTCTTCTATTGCTTGAATTGTTAAATCCCCTAGATTGTGGACCACTCTAATTTTGACGTTGTTGTTGAAATAACGGTGGCGATGGGTGATTGAACCTTGGGACATGGGACATGGGCAGAGGGCTACTGTAATACTAAGGACCAGAAGACATACTATAGGCAGAAACAGGTGACCCAAAAGGACTTGAATCTGTAGGGCTTTGTACATTCCTTGCATTCATTTGTTTCTGCTCCACATAGGATTTAACGGTGTAAAACCATTCATAGGAGAGTTCATTTTCATAGGTCTATTAGGTCATCCATTAGGGCTTTGATTAGAAGCATTATTGTGATAATTATTGATCCTCGATTTTTCATTGTTGGAAGAGAAAGAAACAAGTGGGTCGGTGTAATAATCAAACTGGAATTGTTGTGAGATGTGGGTGGAGATGAAGAGTCGTTGAAGGGATTAGAGAGAATCCCCGGGAAGATCATGCGAGATTTCTTGTTCATTTTTGTGCCTATTCCACTCGCTTGCTTCCATGCACATTGCCCAAAACCTTTCTTTTCTCTTTATCAATTCTTCCTACATCTCTTGATATACTACCCGCAAATAGCTAAGTGAGCGGTGAAAGTACTGATCCAGGAACGTATAGGGGTTTGAAGAAGAATTTTCTCGGTGGATTTACGTGAAGATTTTTTCTTGCTCTATTGGATTAGGGAATTTTGCGGGAGCGGATCTGGTCAAATCTAGACCGGGCGAATACAAATTTTATGGAGGATGAGGGCGATTGAAATGATAGATATTTATTCACCAAAAACATTAACATGAAACAATGTTTCGGAATTGCGTCGAGCCGAAAGAGTCTGCGGAATTTGACACATTCTAGCAAAGGCATCCTCAAAGGTGGAAGCCTCTCGCTAATTATGTGATTACCTTGATCTTATTGTTCCTTTTTTAAAATTCGAAGGATTTTTTTTGCTTTAATCTACTTTACCAATTTTATGTACTCTAAATCCATTTTCTTCACAATATTTTAAGTTTTTTAATCTATTTTATGTACTCTAATGCAGGGGTTAAAAGTTCTCTATTTTTTTCCCCTAATTTTAGGGCTTTTTCCTTTCACCGGCTTCAAAAATTGAACTTCGAATATGAAAGTTATAAGAGTTTTTAGATTACCAACTTTGAAATTGTAAAAACATTAAATTGTGAAGTTTGTGGAATTTACTTCTTATTTTCCTTTTGTTAAATTCCCTATTGTTTTTCCGACATTACCGAATTCGAAATCATACCCACTTTAGATCTTATTTTACTTTATTCCTTTTAAGTATTTATTCCTTTGCTGCAGGACCTCGAAATCGAATAGGCTTCAAATCTTAATTTCTTTTATTAAAATTTGAATTATTATTGCTCCTCTATTGGATTTGAATTTCAATGGATATTAAGGTCTTATTTTATATTTATTAAAAATTTAGGATTTAAACACCATTCAATTAATTTATATGGTATTTAATCTTATATTTTTATTTTTATAAAGGTTTTTAAAAAAAAAACTTGAAGTGCTTTTATCGTTGATTGATACAAAATCATGCTAACCTTAAAAGTGTTTTTATCTTTTGTCAATTGTTTAAGAGTTTATTCATCTACTAGCTTTGAAATGTCATGGATAGGAAATCAAATTTATTACAAATTGTTGCGTTTATTGAGTTTTAAAGTTTTAAGTTGTATGGACATGAAATTCTAGAAAATTGTAAGTATTGTTGCCTTTGAAATCATATGGACTCTTAAAGCTTCTTGCCTTTTGTTAAATTTTTAAGCATTTCAAAGTTTATTAATAGGCCTTTCTAAACTTAATTTTTTTTATGACTGTTGTTTGAATTGTCATAGTTATTTCCTCACAATTTAAATTAATTGTTTCATTTAATTGAATCAATTTTCTTGATAATTGTTGTTTGAATTATCATAGTCGATGCTTCGCTTTTCACCCATTTCTTTTATGAATTTGTCGATCTCAATCCCCAAACCTTCCAAGTTATCGTCTCCGCAAATAACGAGCAAAGCACCTCACACCCGTTGTTAATGCCGACTCCAGATCATCACGCAAACCACCTTTTCTTCTCACATCCACTTGTCTATTTTTCACAAAAATCTTTTTCGGGGCCTCGTGAGAGAGCACCTCATTGCCTTTGCATCTCAAAACCTTGATGGGTGAAACATTATAACATACAATTTCCATGAAAATGGAAACCTAATAGCATTGGTGCTCATGTGGCTTTTGTATAATCCCCAATGTAATTCCAACACTAGTTTTGACGTCCATTCGATTAAATATTCTTGGAGCCTACTATTATAAATGTAAGAACTTTGCTCATAAAAACAAAATAAAAATTTTCTCATAAAAATTAAAATAAAAACTATTTTTTAATATGTTTGTATTATAGCTAAGGAGATAATTGCGCCCTCACTAACACGCGCAATATATTTCAACATCCATTCTTATTTCAAATGCAAGACTATCATTTCTCTACCTCCACCCCCATACCACCATTAGCCAAAGTTTCCATTTCCTCCCAACAAAATTCTCAACAAAACACAATTATTTTTGTGCCCACATGTCCCTAGAAAAATAAATATCTTCATGTGTTACCATGAGAATTCTCAACGACTATTTGAATTTATTCTAAAATTAAAGACTAGATTGCATTAGCTTAATGGTAAACTATTTGATTGAACATCGAGCTTCACCACCCATTTCGAATGCATGTTAATTTCCTTAAACAACAATATCTACGAATATAAAATAACCTCCTTTCTCTCACCCATGCCCTTTAAAATTATGTTTGATAGCACTAGTGGCTACCTCAACTTCATCAACCCACCCATCGATAGAAGAACCTCTAACAAAATCATGTGATGCGTGTTCGACAAATTTCAAAATGAGTGGAACAACAAATCAGACAACGTTGCCAATCCTCCACCATATCCCTTCTTCATCATGCATCATCTTCTCTCATTTTTTCACTTCCTCATGTTTTAATTCTTCCATCCATCCCCTTCGACTTCTCCATCTTACATTTCACAAATGATTGCTAATATGAATTATATTATTACTATTAAATTGTAATTCACATGTTGTCTAGTGTTTCTTTATTATGTGTTTGTGTAAATTCACTTTGTAATATCCTTATTTTATTTAGTCGTGGATAGGATTGAACACCTCATGACATTATGATAGTTATCTCATTGTTTTATTAATTGATTTTGTATGTTATGGTACATATAAAAATACAAATTATTGGATTTTTGTGATTATTTATGGAGTTGTCACGATCCCTTTTTAAGAAGGAATTTGGGTTGGTATTTGTTCGATGCTTAAGAAGAGTTCCAAAATATAATACATCCAACAACTTAGTCTGCAGTTTTGATTTAGAAGTTTTGGTTTTTTTAATTAGCAACAATTAGGTATTGGATTGTTTTATAACTAGATTTTGTTATAGAATATGTGCATTCTAATTGGGTACATCCTAATCTTAGTTTTTAAATTATTTTATGGTAGAATTGTAACACATTTTTATTATTTTATGAAAAATTGTAACTTATTAGCCATGTTTTTAGTATTTGGTTGGTACAAGTAAATGTTGTTATGGAATTTTTGTTTTCTTATTGGGTACATTTGGATGGGAAAATTTGTGTTAGTATTATGGTCTATATGTTTTATATATGTTTTTATAGATCAAACATACATATTTAATGTGAGATTAGTGTCTTAAATGAATAATGATTTTAGAGTCCTAAGTAATTAAAAGATCTTTTTAAGAGGCATTTAAATCAAATTTAATTTTTAGATTATAAGGCCTAGAGAAGAAGAGGAGAAGACCAATCAAGTATAATCATCCCTCAATCAATTAAAGTGCTGGAAAATATAAAAAATCATAGATAAGAAAATCATGACCCTTGATGGATTACATTAATGAACTTTTGAAGTGACCAAAGATATAAAGATAGCAAATTAAATGACACCAACAAAAAATCTAAGCTAAAATTTGTAACAAACATTTAAAAATTATAATTTCATCAATTATAAATAATATTTTGAAATTATAACTTTTGTATACCTATCAACCATCAACAAGAACCTTTAAGGATGTGATGTTGCTAGTTCTAATACCCTTTCAATTTTGGTCTGAGATTATACATTGTTTCCTCGTGGCACGATCCCTTCCCCTTTGGTATGATTGATGGGTAAGATTTTCTTGCAATGACCACATTAAAACTACCCCCAAAGCTCATGCTTACCCTCGATCCTATCATTACAGACCCTGCTAGGGTTCAAAATGTTTTTCAATAAATCATATCGCTTGGTGTTGTTCTCTCTAAATTTGGAGAATGATTTTGCATGAGCCCTTGTGTTTGGGATTGATCTGGATGTAAATTTAGTGGAGGAAGTTTCCAAAAACCTCCCAAGATCATCAAAATATGGTGGTTGACTTCAAGATTTTTATGTCACCTATAAGAACATGAAAAACAGACTCAATTGGAGCAAGATATCATCCGTAGAAGATGTCAATTGAAAGAGCACAGATGGGGGAAACTGGTGAATCATGCTATGACATGTGAGAAAATAAAATTAGGTAAAAGAGAAAAATTTGGTTTTGTGACTCCAGTCTTCAACGTTTGTTTTCAGACAAGTGGGCCCCTCTATTTTCTGGTTGGGGGCCCTCAGCTAGGGTCAACACACTCTTTTATTAGAGGGGTGCATTTTTCACTGATATTTAACTGTGCCACGAATCGATTGGAGGAGTTACCACGTGGTGGGTCCTCAAACCACCACATGGCTTGCCAACACCTTGCCACATTGCACCGAGCTATACAACCAACTCAGTGAGTCATGACCGATCCACCCAACATGGCATTCCAAATAACTCACTAAACCCATGAACGAGTCAACAGAGCTTGGACCGAGCTACTTAACCACTGCCAAATCTCACGGAAAAATGGGGAAGTAGGTCTACGTGGCTAAAGCAACATGTTGCAAGGTTGGCTAAATGCTTATTAAATATTTTCCACACCATATTCATGGAAAATGTGGGATTAAATCCCCACTCCATGCAACAACCCCAACACCCAAGTAAGCAAGGAAAAAGACCCGGCCAACATAGTGGACTGGACAGGCATGTGGCAAGCAGATAGTGGGCGACACATGGGCCGACAAAAATTGAGGTTGATGTGGCGAAGCAAGCAGATACGTGGACATATGGAAACAGACACATGGAGGGGTCGAGAAGGGGTCACAATGACATGGAGTAGAGCCAATGCATGACAATTGACTTGCGACCAAAATAAAGCAACGAGAGGACAGGGTGGGATTCGAACCCCACACCCGCCGCTCCCAAATCATGGAGCCATACCAACTCAGCCAACCAATATGGTTGGAAAGATAATGTCGATAAGGCATATAACATGGATTTCGGGACCACCAAGTCCTATAAACGCCCCCCTCACACCACATAACACAACAAGCTCCTTCCAAGTCCGAGGAAAAAGAGGAGATATGTGACGAGTGTCATTTATGCTCGTACTTTAATCATAATATTATATCAATCCAAGGTTGTGTTCATGGTTGTTTACGACAAAAGGAACAATAGGAACAACATTTCAGTACATAATTTAGTAACAAAAAATAAGAAATTGTTGAATTGGTCGTGATTACAAAATAGAATGCTTGAAAGGAAAACCAAACAAAATACATAATTGGGAAATTATCGACCATGAAAACATAAGTGTATAAAAGTAATGAAATAAATGATGGAACGATAAATGCTTTGACAAAGAAAGAAAGGAAATAAAGGTAAACTCCATTTTCATTGGTTAGGAGTGGCCCTTGCCCCTTCCCTTCGATCAGGTTTAACACTTGAACTCAAACAACAAAAATTTCCCTTGAATTTGATATCTTTATTGAATTGAAAATGCACTTTTACAATGAATCAAATTACTAATAATCGAACCACTAAATCTAAATACACGATCTCTTTTATACAAGAGATGTTCTAGTTCTGTTAGGAGAGAACTAGTTATTCCAAATGACTAAGTCTACTTAACTAAATGCTAACTGAAGTGATGACTATCTAATTTGGAAAATACATTAATGAAAGGGGCAGTCCTAAAAGTGTTTGAATTGGAATCATTCATGACAATTGAAGAGGAAATATGTGATTGGATCCTTTGAAGGAGTCAATCATTGCTAAATATTCTTTAACTCATTAACTGATTGAAGAGAATTTCGGTGATGACAGATCTCTAGTTCGGATTACTTCATCCTCAAAGTTGGGCGAAATGTTTGTTGAGTTAATGGCACCTCTTATGTCCAAGATATGGTGTTTAGTTGTGATTCCAATAATTTGAATGATCTTCATGTATGTGCAAATTTCGCTTTGGAGAGTTGGAGTCGATGACTTGGATGATCTGGATGTGGTATTTTGAGTTCCCTATTAACATGGAGGTGATTCATGTGCCAACACGTTAATTAGAGTCATGCGTCGGTGCATGAATTAAGTCTTGCACTCCATGTGATGACTCAAAACATATTCTTATGAAAATGTAGTTAATGTTTCACAACTGATCTATTTAAGCCATTTCTGAAGAATTAACAAAGTAAAAATAACAAACATATGCACAATGTTAGGAATTAATAGAATCTAATGTGGAATAATTCCTCGAATCGCAATAATAAGAAGTATGAATAGAATTACAGAAATGAAAAATTACACAACATGAAGAAAATATTTAATGTGGTTCACCCAATGTGGGCTACATCCACCAAGAACACTTGCTCAGATTTTATTACAAGCCAAAAATCTTCACAATTACAATAATCAGATCTTGTTTGAAGCTTTGCTCAACAAACCCTCCCGATTCGCACTTGAATTCACACACACTATTCACCTTCACAAAACACTCATCTATAAATCCTATTGTATGTCCATCTATTTATAAGTACATCAATAGGTAGCCAAAGATGCGGTCTTACAAAACAATGGGTACCGAAAACCATGGGCCCAAAAACAGCCCATACAGATTTACCCATTACCCATGGGTTAATAAATTGATGTAAAAATATCCGAGTGTAACACATGGAAGGTGTACCAAACTCTTAACATGAAAATAGGCTCCAAAAACATAACACACGAATAATTCCTTCAAAATCATAGTAAAGTATTAAATATAAGAAGTTATCATTGTTCATCATGCACTATGATATCAAAATGGTATAAGGCTATACATGGCTTAAACATCACAAAATGGGGTTCATCACTCCCCTGGACTAAAGGTTTAATAGGTCCTCTTGCTACCTAGCATTCAATTGCTCTACAATTCTAGAACAATTATATTCATTGGAAAATGTTTTCCAAGTTTCATCCAAATATGTGTCTAGAGAATCCAAAATGATCAACAACATTGTCCCTCCAAGTCTTGTAGCTTCCCTTTGGTTGGTCATCTATTGAATTCCATCATGGAACGAGTACTAGGATTAGTGGGGGCATGTATCTCATACCAATCCATTGTTCCTTGAGGTCTAGAATTATCTTGCAAAGATCTTTTTCTCGTTTCAATGACCATTAGAGGTTCGTTGGTGAAATGACCTCTTTCCTCTTATATGGCTCTGCAAGTAATTGATATCATACTTGGGAGGAAAGGAAATTAACATTGAATGTGGGGATCACCTTTCTCTGAAATTATTGACACAATTTTGAAGAATATATGTGTACATGTCTACTAGACGTAGACAGTACACCTGTGAACAAAACCTGTTGAAAAACCGGAGTGGCATTGTTAAATCATGCCTCATTAAGAGGCCAATGTTAGATTTTGATTGCACAAATATTTCCCATTGATCCCTCCATTCACCTTGATGTTTAAGGGTAGAAATGAAATCCCTTAATTGTACTTCCCCACATAACAATTGATTGGGATCTCAATTTTCTCTGGGAGAAGAAACTTGTGAACATAAAATTCAAACAACATTTTTTTCTCAACATCATTACCTACAAAAGTATACGCAGCTAAAAATGTATATCATCCTTAAACTCTATATCCAACATTACATGAGCCCTAGATATTTTCCATTTGAAGAACTTTTATTTTAAAAATTAGGCATAAATGTTCGAAAGGGGTCGGAAAGAAAGAACCTGTTCATATATAGTCGACATATTGAAAGCATATTTTCCTTCAACAATTGATTTTCTTCTTTCAAAGTTTTATTTTCCTCTTCCACTGACCTTAATCTATAGCATTCTTCCATCCATTTGACCATACCTTTTAAAACAATAATCGAGGAAAAACATGCTCTTGCTCTCTTTTTCCTTCCTGCAATAGTGTAAGTGAGGTGCCAAGCTCCTCTATTCTAGCTTGAAGGGAGTTTACCTCCTATTCTCATTCCTCTACAACCTTTTGTAATCAAAGGGTGGCTTCCTCATGTTGTGCTAGTGTTCCCTGTAGTTTTTGAATCTATTGATCTTTGGCAGCTATTTGCTGGGAGAAGTGATTTTCCTTGGCCTCTAGGAGGGACTGCAATTGGTTAATTCTCTCCAGAGCTATCTGTAGCTCAAACTAAATTTTGGATAGGGAGAGGACTTGGGGCATGATAGTATCAGAATAAGGGGGAGAACTAGGTTCTCCCTCTTCCATAGGTTCCTTCCCTTTATCTCTATCAGGTGATCCTTCGGCTGTAGGCACATAATGTTCAATTTCCACTTCTACTTTAGGAGTAGATAAGGACATTGTATTGTTAGGAGACTCGGGTAGGGTTTGATCTAGGGTTTACATTATTTCAGTTTCTTCTTGTTATTTTTGGGATGGGGATTATCACTTGGTGCCTCATGGAGGGTATGTGTAGGCTTTGAAGTTCGTGAGACATTTCTTGGGTCTCACAGAGGTAGAGGGGGCTTGTTCTACAACCACCATAGGATTATAGGCACATTCTTTTTGAAAATTTAACCATTTCTTCATCACATGCCTCTTCTTAACAAATCGATGTTTGCATATTAAGTGAATCAAACCCTGGAATTTCAAATATGGAACCCCCCATCAAAATTTCTTTGTAGCAACACAAATGGATTCATATAGAAATTTTGGCAAATTAATCTTATATTGAGGTATGTTTTGACCATGTCGAAGATGGATTAAAATTCTTAACATATGACCCAATACAATCTCATATTGCCCTTCACATGTAAAATATTTAATCAACCATTTTTCCACTTCTTCCCAAGGTTCAAGTATAGTGATTCTTTTAACCCCTTTTTCTTTTCTCTTATTATCTATGACCAATGTAATTTCTCTTTTTCCCAACTACAAATCTTTTAATTACTTCATGATACATGGTCCTATTACTTACTGCTAACCCCTCATTAGGTAAACCAAAAGATGACTGATTATAGTTGGAGAAAAGGGAATTTTCTTACCATTGAAAATAGAATGCCCCTCTTCCAATTTCCTTGTAAATTATTCAGTCATTGAAACAATGAATTCTTCATATGCCAATGGAAAATCCAGCCATCCTGCACTTTCAAAAATTTCAACTGCCCTTGTATTAGCCAAAATCTCAATAGAGCTTGTTGGCTCATGTCGCAACCTAGGCCCCATATCTAAAACTTATGCACGGGTAGGAAATATGGATGAAGGCACATGAATGGAGGTGGAAAAGTTTGCAGAGTGGTAGCGCAGGAGAGTGGCAACGCAGGAATGGAAATCTCTAATTTGGTAAGCGGAAATGGGATGGACTTAACATGCATGCAATATAACTAAATTGGGAAAGTTATGTTATTATCCCGAGGTGGTAATGGAGTTAATTGGACATGTGTAAACATTATGGGGAAATGAATTATGGATTTATCTTGGGATTTGAGAAGTGTGTGAAGTGAGTGGTAATCAAGGTGCACGATGTTCAATAATTAACAACCCATGATTTAAAACTTCCCTATATTTAAGAAAGGGATTGATTGTGCATACCTTGGTATTAAAACTTGTCAAATCTCCAACGACATTCCATGTTGGTGTGATTATCCCTTCGTACTTGGTACTTCCTTTATTGATTATCAGATTTAGGGTAGAGGACCACCATTTCTAGTTTTAAGTCCTCTGTATTTATTTATTTTTAAATCATTATTTTTGGAAGCATTGGTCGTCATTTTTGGTTTTCATCCAATTCCGTGGAGGAGGGTGACCACCATCACTTGTTTTTAATCACCCCCTATTTATTTCTTAACAATTGGTTGATCAAGTTTGAGTTGTGTTGGGAAAAGAAACTCTGCCCACACAGCCCGATCGAATCCTCTTGAATCACCTTTTGAAACTCTTCTTTCGATGGTTGTTTATGGTATATCCTCAGTCTATTCCCATTAACCAACATTACCTTCCTTTCAACATCTATTAGAGCCAATTGGATAGTCCCATTGTCAAATACTTCTGCAATTTGATACAGACCCATCCATCTCATATGCAATTTCCCTTTAAAGTCCTTATACTTTGAATCAAAAAGAAAAGCCAGTCTCCTGCCTAAAATTTTCTTAGTTTTATATGCTTATCATGCCAAAGTTTCCTATGTTGTTGAATGATCTCAATATGATGTAATTCCTGAAGTCTAATTTCATCCAGTTCATTTAATTGAATAATTATGGCATGTTGATCTTCTATCAAATTAATGCCCACTTCAAATTGTTGTCCGCAAGGTTTGAATCTCAAATTCTATAGGTAGAATTGGATTTTTACCATAGACTAATTCATAGGGAGTAAATCTCATTGTTGTTTTCCAAGTAGTGTTATAATCCCATACTGCTTCTGGTAGTTTTTGAGACCAATTCTTCCTTGAGATGTCCATTGTCTTAGTTAGTATGTTCTCCAACTCTCTGTTAGTAACTTCAACTTGGCCATTAGATTGTGGATGATAGGGAGATGAATTTTTATGCTTCAGCTGATATGTTTCTACAAAAGAATTGATTACTCCTGACATGAATTGTGGTCCTTGATCTAACACAATGGATCTTGGTGCTCCAAACCTTTGAAATATACACTCATAAAGAAATTTGCAACTTTCTCATCCCTTGCATGTGGCATTTCTTGAACTTTGGCCCACTTAGTAACATAATCAGTACAAACTAGGATGTATTCTTTTCCTTGGGAAGTTGGGTCTATGGGTCCAATGAAATCCAGCTTCCATTTTTCAAATGGTTCTAAGAGAACCTATGGCTGGAGTGGCATTTCTGATGTAAATGTTAGTTTCCCATTCTTTGGCATTGATCACACCTCGTCACATACTTTTTGACATCATTAAACAAGGAAGGCCAAACTAACCAGCTCCAAGAACTTTGTGAATGGTCCTTTGAATTGAAAAATGACCTCTTTATGGTTCATCATGACATGCTCTAAGTATGTCAAACACTTCATTTTCAGCTACACATGTGTAAGACATTATTAGGACCACATTTGAAAAGAATTCCATTTAACCAAGTATACATTACACTGTTTAATTCATTTCTTTCTTTGCCTCGAGTGTGAAAAAGTTTGTAAACGTCCTTGTAGCTAAGTAATTATCCATATCTCGCATACCAAGGAGAGGTAGTGGGAAGTCCAAATAAATGCTCATCTAGAAAGTAATATTTGAACTGCTTCTTATTCTTATGAAGTGGTGAGTCTGGAAAGAAAATCAGCTACCACATTTTATTTCCTAGTTTTTCAATGATTTTAAAGTTAAACTCATGCAGTAGCAATAACCATATTAAAATCCTGCCATGCACTAAAGGTTTATTCATTAGATATTTGATAGCAGAGTTCCCAACCAGTATGAACAATTACTTCATATGATGTAATATAATGTCTAAACTTTTTGATTTCATAAATTACTGCCACCAATTATTTTTCAGTTGTTGTGTAGTTCCTTTCAGTAGGGGAAATAGTGTTACTAATGTAGTAAATGACATGCATAGGCTCTCCTTCCTCTTTTTGTCCCAAGACAACACCTACTGCTTCATTTGAGGCATGTGTTTGAATATGGAAGGGTATCTTCCAATTAGGACCTCTTAACACCGGTGTGCTTATCAGCTTGTCTTTGATTGCACCAAAAGCTTGTTGACATGCTTATGTCCATTGAAATTAGAATCCTTAGTTAGAAGAGAAAATAATGGAGAAGAAATTTTACTAAAATCTAAAATGAACCTTTGATAGTAACCGTCATGACCAAGAAATCTTCTTACTTTAGTTTGGTTTGTAGGTGATGGCAGGTTTACAATGATACTAACTTTTTCGAGTCAACTTTAATTCCCTCTATTGAGACATGATGGCCCAACACTATACCTTATTCCATCATGAATAAGCATTTCTCATTATTCAAAGATAACTGATGCTTTTCACATCAAACAAGGACTTTATCCAGATTGTTGTCTGTCTCTTGGAATATTGCTCCATAAACTGTGAAATCATCCATGTAAATTTCTATGCAATCATGGGTGAGATCAGAAAATATTACCAACATGGCTCTTTGAAAAGTAGCAGGGGCATTACATAACCCAAAAGGTATCACTCTTGTTTAGAAAATTTCCCCCAAGGATAGGTGAAAGTTGTTTCATCTTGATCTTCAGGGGAAACTGTTATCTGGTTTTATCCACTAAATCCATCAAGGAATGAAAATTACCTCTTACCAAAGAGATTATCTAAAACCTGGTCGATAAAAGGTAATGGAAAATAATCCTGATGATTGGCTTTGTCCAATTCCCTATAGTCCACACAAACTCTCCATTTCCTAATATTTTTAGGCACTATAACTAAAGGAGAAACCCATTGACTATCTGAGATTAGATAGATAAATCCTACATTTAAGAGCTTCTCAATCTCAATTTTCACAATATCTCTTAGAGCATGGTTTATTCTTCTTTGAGGTTTCTTGACTAATCTAGAATTAGTGGTATAGATGTGATGTGTAAAAATACCAGGGTGAATACCCTTCATGTCACTTGGTATAGATGTGATGATAGGAGTTTAAACAAGGTATTTTCTTCCTGATCAGTTAGCCAACTATTAATTGTCAATGTTTTGCCAAGAAGAATAGGTAATTATTTGGTATCAGGGTGAATCGAACCTACAACAAGTTATTCTCTTAATAGTGCATTTAATGGACACATGTGTGGTAACAACTTATGAATAGAAGTTATGTTTTGGAAAATAGATTATGTCATATCTATATGTTTCACAAAAGGATAGATAATGGGCTTGTTATCTTCATCCATGAGATCATGTCCTATTTCTGTGAGCTAGAGTGTAAGACTAGAAGAAGGATCAACACAGGACTCGAGTTGAATTTAGTGCAGGACTCAGGCACATGACTCAAACTATGTCTGGCACCAGGTTCATGGTAATCACACGAATTGAATTTTTTGAGTGCTCTTGACTTACGACCATGCAAAGAGAGGAGATGATATCATCTGAATCGTCTGAATCATCTTTATCCCCTTGTTGGTTTTCTGTGGAAAATGGTTTAGCAACAAGGTATAATGACAATTTATTTGAATGTTGCCCATTAGTGATCACAATATTCCCTATCCTGTAGTCAATAAGGGTGGCAGTTGTGGTTAACCAATGGCGTCCTAGGATGGTGGGGTATCCAATCTTCTTGTTCTTTGTTTTATGATCATGAAGTCTACCGCATAGTCCTAGGATTTTATTGTAATGGTAACATCTTCTATTATTTCCTTGGGTTTGTTCACTAACTAGTCTACCATCTGCAACACTATATATGTGGACTGTGGTGCAGTAAGTGCTAACGTGGATAGAGTATCTGTTGTCATAACATTGATAGCAACTCCTAGATCAATCAGAACGTTAGGAATCTGGACCTCTCCTATGCAGACTGTTAGAAGAGGACTTCCAGGATCTCCGTATTTAGGAGGGGGATTATTCCCTTCCAAAATACTAACTAGATTTCCATCAACATGGATGGTTTTAGGTTGGTTCTTCCTTCTTCCTGGAGATTTGAAACATAGCTCTTTAATTGTTTTTTAACTAAAGGATTTCCTTAAGAGCCAACACTTAACTTCCTCAATCCTTGTATCAATTCTGACTCTGATTTATTAGGGACTGCAATATTTGGTCTCTCAGAAAGCCTAGATGGAAAAATAATATCCTTGTTTGGTTGAGGAGTTTCTTCAATAGGACTAGGCTGCATGTCTTCTGGTTTTTTATTTTTCTTTAGAAATTTCTTCTATCATAGGAGAGGAAGGTTTTGAGGCAACCTTCCCTAAACCAAGAAAATATTCTTGTAATCCATCGAGTTTACTGTGGGATCTCTATTGGATTCCACAATATACGTTGGATTTCTCTGCCTTACGTTTTTAGGATTGTCCACAGTTTGTGTAGGTATCTATGGCAGGGTACGTTGATCATATTGGGAATCATTGGTGGGTCCAGTCAACAGGATTTTTGGCCTTGAGGTCTTCTCTTATTATAGTATTGTTTCCCAAATCCTTGTGGTGCATTCCATTGTTGTTGGTATTGTTGTTGATATGGTGGAATGTTTAGATGTGGAGCCCAAGGTTGTTGATAATAATTTGGTGGGACATTCCATTGTTGGATCCATTCCTGTGGAGCTTATTGAACCCAAGGTGGCGGATATGGCCATGGTGCATTCAATTGATTTGGATTCCATTGTGATTTTGGGATATAGGGTTGATTTTGATTGGTCTAAAATTTTCCTCCTTGCCTCTGAGCCATAGAGTTCAGCTCATATTCCTCTTGATTGTTTTGTTTTAGGTGATTTTTTAGCAAGGGAAGTAGTAAACATTGATCTGTGGCATGCTTGAGTTCACAGAGAATACAAATTTTTGTCTTATCTAAAGGATGGTCCTTAAGTCCATGTTTAGCTCTACATCTTGGGTAGTAAATGAACAAAGGCTTGTATTCCTAGCCTTTTCTCTATCCATAGTTATGTTGAGTTGAACCGGAGGTTTGTTCTCAAATTTGCAATTTCTTCCCTCAATTTGGATAGGTCTCCATTGGCCATTTTACCTTTTTGTCTTCTTAGATTGGGGCGAGTTTGAGAGTAATTCCTATAGAGGTCGATAATGTTTGTGAACTCTAACTTACTCATGTCTCCCTTCCCCATTAAATTGAATTCTTCTTGTGTGTCTTCATCCAACCCTTTAAGAAATAAAGTTTTAAGTAGGTTAATATCTAGGCTAGTACCACACCTTTTGTGAAGGAAAAGGAACCAATACAGGTAATTTTCTACACTTTCATCTTCCTTTTGTTGAATTCGAAAGAGATCTTATTTCCTATCCCTCACCTTACAGTAATCTTGATACTTGTCTAGGAAGGCCTATTCCATTTATTCTCAGTTATGACTGAAATTCAGGCTTAAACCCATAAACCACCTCATAGTTGCATCTTTTAGAGTAGAGGGAAATATTTTAAGTTTTTGGTTATCAAAAGTGTAGTCGTATGTTTGGAATAAAACCTTAAACTCAAAAAGGAATTAGTTAGGATCCTCTGAAACTAATCCCTGGAAAGTTGGTAGAATTGATGGGGATATATTTTTCATATGAGCATCTTCGTTGGGATCCAATTCAATAGGGTAGGTAAATTTCCTACCAACTAGAGGATTTTGATCTAGAAGGTGGTTTTGTGGGGGGTTTTGAGGATTTAATATAATGAATCTACCTCTATGGTCTTTAGGTATAAACATACAATCCTATCATACTAAAAATGGTTCCCTAACTATTAGTACTGAACTTAATTGTTGTGTTCCACATACTCCAACTCAGAGGATTCTTGTTGTCACTACAAGGTCTTCTGATCTTTTTTTTGAAGAAAGAGTTATGGAAATGAGATTTCTGAATGGAAACTTACCAGACAACAAGAAGTACATCTAGTTAGTACCTTAACCTTTGATAACACCTTGAATTCCCTAGAAATGGTGGCAAAAAGTGACGAGTGTCGTTGATGCTCGTACTTTAATCATAATATTATGTCAATCCAAAGTGGTGTCCACGGTTGTTTGCAACAAAGGGAACAGTAGGAATGACATTACAATACATAATTTAGTAACAAAAACTAAGAAATTGTTGAACTGATCGTGATTACAAAATAAAATGCTTAAAAGGAAAACTAAAATGAAATACAGAATTGGAAAATTACTGACCATGAAAACATAAGTGCATCAAAGTAATGAAATAAATGTTGGAACAATAAATGCATTCACAAAGACAGAAAGGAAATAAATGTAAACTCCCTTTTCGTTGGTTAAGAGTGGCCCTTGCCCCTTCCCTTCGATTAGGTTTAACACTTGAAATCAAACAACATAAATTTCCGTTGAATCTACTATCTTTATTGAATTGAAAATGCACTTTTACAATGAATCAAATGACTAATAATCAAACCACTAAATTTGAATACACTATCTCTTTTATACAAGAGATTTTCTAGTTCTGTTAGGAGAGAACTAGTTATTCCATATGACTAAGTCTACTTAACTAAATGCTAACTGAAGTGATGACTATCTATTTTGGGAAATACATTAATTAAAGGGGAAGTCCCGAAAGTGTTTGAATTGGAATCATTCATGACAACTGAAGAGGAAATCATGATGGGATCCTTTGAAGGATTCAATCACTACTAGAATATTCTTCAACTCATTAACTTATTGAAGACAATTTTGGTGATGAAAGATCTCTAGTTGAGTACTTCATCATCAAAGTTTGGTGAAATGTTTGTTGAGTTAATGGTACCGCTTATGTCCAAGATATGGTGCTGCTATATGTGATTCCAATAATTTTAATGCTCTGCATGTATGTGTGAATTTCCTGCTTTGGAGAGTTAGATTCGATGACCTGGATGATCTGGATGTGGTATTATGAGTTCCCTATTAACACGGAGGTGAGTCATGTGCCAAGGCTAGTCTTGTGCCAAGCTGAGTCCTGTGCCAACACATTAATTAGAGTCTGTGTTGATGCATGAATTAATTCATGCACTCCTGTGATGACTCAACACCTATTCTTCTAAAAATGTAGTTAATGTTTCACAACAATTCTATTTAAGCCATTTCTGAAGAAGATTTAACAAAGTAAAAATAACAAACATATGCACAATAATTCCTTCAAAATCATAGTAAAGTATTTAATATAAAAATTTATCATTGTTCATCATGCACTATGATATCAAAATGGTATAAGGCTATACATGGCTTAAACATCACAAAATGGGGTTCATCAATAGGAGGAGAATTGTAAAGGCCTATTAAGGCAATATTATGATATTTTGAAGACCTATTATTATTAATCGGTAATATTGTAATTTTTGGGGGTTAAGTATTATTAACCCACCAAGATGTTGTAAAGGCTTGTAGCCCTTTTTTTCTTGTGCGAGAACCTGAAATTCCGTTGTGGAGCCATAAGGATTTGATCGCGCTGGAGAAGACACGTTGAATATTTGATCCTCTACGTTGGGCATTAGAGACCAATTTTTGCTACTTGGCTGTTGTGGAGGGGATTGATCATTGAGCTTGAAGACACTCTGACTTAGCTCTAGGAGGTGTCAAATCAGGGAGTTTTGCCTTAGCACTGAGAACTGATCTTTCAATACCAGTCTAGGCATATTGACCGATTGGAAAACCAAGTTTAGTTGAGCATTCATCATAGTATTATAAGTTTCTTATATAGTTATAATCAAATCGTTATAATGGATCAGTTCAACTATTAAACCCAAAGACGTAGGAACTTTTTCAAACTCTGTTATCAACTTGGTGTGGTGTTTTATTCTTCCATTGCATTTTTTACTTAAATTTGATATGTTTCAGAGTAAATTCGGTACAAGATTTAAACTACATATAGGGATCCGAGATCAAGAAAAAAATTCACCAAATTTTTGGATCAAGTTGGTATTAAAGCTAGTGATTTCTTGTACTAGCTCACTTTTACGAGTGATGGACATGTACCATTTTTTCAAGTGGCTTGTAGTGCTCACTCTTTTGGGTATGATGATACGTTAGATTGCATTACACATCGACAAATGTTTGTGAGGTTCCACACCTCTAGAATTAATGGATTATTGATTTACAAAGGAGTATTGACACCCTACCTGATAGGATGGCAGAGGCAAGTCAACACAGGAAATGAAAAAATAGATCTCACCATCACCAGAAAGGCTAGCGTGTAGCCACTGCTCCAAAGGTGGTCACAATGCAGAGCACTATTGGTTACGGACCCGATCAGGAACCTAGATGGTTTCAGAAAAAGAATGTAGCCAAGGGGAAAGATCCATAAGTTCCCAGTGTAGGTTAGCAAACAACACCCTTGCAACAATAGATGACACTAGTGGGACCTCCTGAATTGATTTTAGGATTAGCGAGGATCTCAAGACAAAATGTTCCTACGGTTGTTGAAGGACACAATGTGTGGCTCAATTTTGATTGGGACATCAAACTGAGCTATGTTACAGTTGACTTGGTACGCCAAGTGGGTTTACCTATCAGGCCTCTTTCACATACCAAAACCTATGACACCCAAGACGGTTATGTCCAAGGGATGGTAACTAGATTTTGCACCCAATAATACATCATTGGAGGAAAGTTTTCAGACACTATGAATGTCGACATCATCCCATTATAGATAGATGAGATATTCTTGGGGAACTTATACCTCACTACTCACTAGGAATTCATCACAAATGCAAGAGAAGGCCTAGAACTCCCACTAAAACACAGGCTGATTGTGGAGTTCAACATTGGTCAGGTTACAAGGCCCGAAAATGGATACATCAGTGAGTCATCTAACTCATAACCTCCAAGGGACCCTCCAGTCTCAGATGACATACATGATCGGCAGAGCCAACATTGAAGTAGACAGGTCCACACCAAATTTAGGTACTCATATAGAATATAGGTGGTAGTAAAAGTAGTCATCTACTATAATTGTATCTTTTGAGAATTTTATTGGGTTTTAATATAAATAAAATATACCCATGCTCCTATTTTGAAATAAAATAAAGACCCATTTTTGGCATTGTCTGTACTTGAGATACTTGCAATTGCAAGACCCCGTAAAAAGGGAAAAATTATGTACTAACACCAAAATGTTGTAGAGTATCAAAAAAATTCTTGTTAATAAATTGTACAGGAACCATTTTTCATACATTGCAATGAGGATAATCATGTAGAGGAGCTGACACTAGAATGGAGCCACCAAGCAAGAAAACAATTCACGATAGGTTCAAAATGCATATTGTTCCTTGCAACAATTGGTAAGAAACACTCTATTATAAGTCCTCATGAAGTACTCAACGAAGCTTTGATTATTTGATGTTGGGTGTATCACCAAGTTAGTTTTTTAGAGGCTGTAGATGAGAGTTGTACTATTATTGATCTCATTGAAGAGACTGGGTTTGATCTTAGCTATGAGTAGAGACTAGAGGTCGTATAATAGAGTGGAAGATGATCTTTGTCGATAATCGAGTGGCACAGTAGAAGGAAGTGGGTCCAAGTGCCACAAGTACCAGGGATCAAACTAGAAAGTGAATGTTTGATTAGTGGAGTAGAAGAATAAAGAACCTCGAGTCAACTACAAAATACTCTTCTTGGAAACACAAGGTTCTGGATCAAGAGCGGAGAAAACAAAGCTTTTTGGGACAAAAAACCTCCTCAGTGGGGAGGAGTGATCCGGAGGTCAATTCAGTGAATTGAGTTTCCCCAAACCTCTCAGGATCATCACAGTACGGTGGTGGACTCCAATAGCTTTTTTTGCATGCAAGAATGTGAAAAATGGACTCATTTGGAGCAATATATCATATGCATAAGATCTCAATTGAAAGAGCACAGATGGGGGAAACTGGTGAATCATGATGTGACATGTGGCAAAATAAAATCAGGTGAAAGAGCAAAAAATTGGTTTTGTGACTCTAGTCTTCGATGCTCTTTTTTAGATGAGTGGGCCTGCTATTTTCTAGTTGGGTCCTTAGCTCCAGGGTCGACACACTCTTTTATCAGAGGGGTGCCTTTTTCATCGATATTCAATTACATCATGAATCGATTGGAGGAGTTACCATGTGGTGGGTCCTCAAACAACCACGTGGCCTGCCACCATCTTGCCACATTACACCAAGCTATAGAACCAACTCGGTGAGTCATGACTGAGCCACCCAATGTGGCATGCCAAATAACTCACCAAGCCCACGATCGAGTCAACCGAGCTCAGACGGAGCTACTTAACCACCGATGAATCTCACGGGAAAATGGTGAAGTAGGTCTATGTGGCCGAAGTCAAAGGTTGTAAGGTTAGCTAAAGGCTTATTAAATCCTTCCCACACCATATTCATGAAAAATATGGGATTAAATCCCCACTTCACGCAACAACCCCAATACCGAACAACAAGGCAAAGGACCCGTCAAACATAGCGAGAATGGAGGGGAACGTGGCAAGTGGATAACGTGTGACAAGTGGGATGACAATGGTCAAGGTTGACGTGACAAAGCGAGTGGATACGTGGACACAGTGAAGTAGACATGTGGAAGGGTTGAGATGGGGTCACGATGATGTGGAGTAAAGCCAATACACAGTGGTCAAATCATGACCAAAATAATGTAGCGGGATAACGAGGTGAGATTCAAACCCCGTACCCACCGATCCCAAATCGCATAACCATACCAACTCATCCAACCGAGTTAGTTGGTAAGATAATGTCGATAAGGAATATAACGTGGATTTCAGTCCCACCAAGGCTTATAAAAGGCCCCCCCTCACACCACATAACACAACTAGCTCCTTTTAAGGCCAAGGAAAAAGAGGAGATACGAGGAGAGTTGTGAAGGCCTATTAAGGAAATATTGTGATATTTTGAAGACTGTTATTATTAGTCGACAATATTGTAATTTTTAAGGGTTAAGTATTATTAACCCGCTAAAACAATGTAAAGGCTTGTAGCCCTTGTTTTCTTATACGAGCGCCTAGAAGTTTGTTGCAGAGTGATAAGGAGTTGATCACGTTGGAGAAGACACGTTGAATCTCTGATCCTCTACGTTGGGCTTTGGAGACCATGTTCATGCTACTTGACGGCCATATAGGGGATTGATCACTAAGCTTGATGACACTTCGACTTAGCTCTGGGAGGTGTCAAATCAGAGAGTTGTGTTGGAGCACTAATCTCTGAGCTTCCAAGACCATTTTGGGCCTATTGAACAATTGGAAAACCAAGTTTGGTTGAGCATTCATTGTAGTATTATAAGTTTATTATGTACTTATAATCGAATCGTTATAATGAATCAGTTCAACTATTGAACCCGGATACATAGGAACTTTGGCCAAACTTCGTTATCAACTCGGTGTGGTTTTTTATTCTTTCATTACATTTTTTTACTTAAATTTGATTTGTTTCGGATAAAAATCAGTACAAGATTTAAAATACCTATAGGGATTCAAGATAAAGAAAAAATTTGACTAGATTTTTGGATTAGGGATCCAATCAAACCTAGCTTTGTAATGTATAATATTGTAAAGGAAAAAAGAGGAAATATTTTTTTATCATGTATTTTTGGAGTTCATGAGAGAAAAATATTGGATTTTACCATTAAACCTGTTGTTGATATTTGATGCTTCTTGAGGATGTATTTCATATATCTAACTAATAAACCCTACTTGTCCTTCATGAATTGAACATGCTTCTTTAAAACTTCATTTCTTTTAAACCATCTTCTATTATATTATGGAGTTTTTCTAGTAAGGGTGGTTTACTTCTCAAATTAGGAATGATTCATAGTTATGGAATGAAAGATTAGGGCATGTTAGCTTTATGAGCATTTATGAAATGGCTCATCTTAACCTCGTTATTGGATTTCCTCCCATCTCCCATGCTCATGAAACTTGTGAATTTTTCGTATGTGGTAAGTAGTCTGCAAACCCCTTTTGTTGCCACCATGATGAAAATTCCTATGAACCTTTGAACTTGTTCATAATGATGTTAGAGGACCTTTATAAGTTCCTTTTTGAATGGTTATTTATATGTAGTTACATTCATTGATGATTATTATTGTATGATTTGGTCATTTCTTATTTTAAAAATATTTTTATCCAAATGTAAAGAATTTAAAGCTTTAATAGAAAATAGTTCTAGTCATAAAATTCAAATGATTAGAAGCGATAATAAAATTTAATATGTTAATAAAAATTTGATTCATTTTGTGTTGAATATGGAATTAAGAGGGAACTTACCACTCCCTATTCCCTTCAACAGAACTAATATAGTGGAAAGGAAGAAACACACTATTGTTGAAATGACCATAACCATGATTCACTCAGTTTGGGTCCCTAAATTTCTGTGGACTGAAGCTATGAATATTATGGTTCACATTCTTAACAAAGTCCCTACTAAAGAATTGTTTCAAACTCTACCTTTATAAAATTGGACCAAAAAGAAACTCAATGTGTCTCACTTGAGAATCTTTGGTAGCCCAACATCCAACTCTATTCCTAAAGCTAAAATAAAAAAGTTAGATCAGACCTCCTATCCTTGCTTTTTATAGGATATGGAGGTATAACAAAAGGTTTAAGGATTTATGATCCTCATAAATGAGAAGTCATTGAAAATAGGAATGTTTAAACTATTGATTTTTTTGTTCTTCTTCTTATATAACTCATATTTATAATGAGTCTGTTGATATAGAAAATCATGATCATGATGAATCTAATTATAATGATCAGATCGATTGTAGTAATGATACTGAAATTAAAAATGAGTATATTCCTATTTTCTCTATAACTAAACAACCTAAATGGTCTCATTCTATTCTAAATAACTCTAACCTTAATAATATTTGTAAGATGACTATAATTACTCACACTTACCATGTCTTAATGACTATGTATGATCCTAAACCCCAATCTTTTGGGCGACATGCCATGAAAAAGATGGATAGGAGTGATGAAATCGAAAGTACAATGCCTTAATTAAAAATCAAATTTGGGATCTAGTTCCTCCTCCAAAAACTTGAATCGTTTCTGGATCTCGGTGGCTTTACAAAATCAATTATAATGTCGATGGAAAAGTTGATAAGTTTAAGACTAGGTTAGTAGCTTGTAGGTTTACTCAAAAATCCAGTGTTGACTATGTATAAACCTTTACCCGTGTTACAAAAGTGAGCATTGTTGGATTCACATTACCTTAGTTGCTCAAAGTATGGTTGGAAAATTCACCAAACAGATGTTAATAATGCCTTCATGAATAGTAATCTAAAAGAGGAAATATACATGACTCAACCTAAAGGTTAAATGAGGAACCTGGAAAAGAAACAATTTTTTCAATGATGTTGGTTTAATAATTTCTCATATGATAATGATATCTTTATTAAAGTCTAAAATAATCATATTATATTTATTGTATTGTATGTAGATCATCTACTTATTACTAGCAATTCAAATTGCTTAATTCTTAAAATCAAAGATAAATTGAAACAATACTTTGAAATGAATGATATAGGATTATTGCATCATTTTTATACATGGATATTTTTCAAGATAAACATTCTATTATTGCATCTCAATCATAATATGCTTCTAATTTACCTAAAATATTTAATATGGCTGATTGTAAACATGTTTCCATTCCTATAGAAGTTGGTTGTAAACTAGGTTATAAACCTGGATGTGAGAAAGAAAAACCTACTCTTTATAGGAAACTTTTCGGTAGTTTAATCTATCTTACTATCATTAGGAATGATATTTCTTATGCAATAGGTATTTCTTCCATATTCATATAGGAGCCATATCATGATCGTTAGAAATTCTCTAAAAGAATATTAAGATATATTAAATGAACAATATATTTTGGTTTTCATTACACTTCTTCTGATAATGCTTATTTATATGGATATTGTGATTCTAACCATGTGTAGACACAAAATCACGCACTTGGGTACATTTCTAGATCATAATCACATACTACTATTCATATGATTCCTTAGCGACAAAACTAGTAATTGACATCTATCTTTGGCCTGTTTTCTTTCTTTCTTGTTTCTGCTTTGGTCTTGCACACCCCACAACCCAGTCTAATCTTCATTGTTTTACCTTTATTGACTCTAGACACCAATTCCCAGTTAGGATGTTAATGCCCAGGTGCCCTCATCCCCTTTGGGTGCTCGACCTATTTGTATCTTACTCACCTCTTTTGATCTCTTTTATGTTTTGGGAATTTTGTTTTCTTATGGGTTGGCCTTTTAGTTGTCAATTACGAAATTCAAACAAGGGAATCATATAAATACAAATCTATGTGACCATAATAAAGGACCAATAAATAAGCATTAATTATCATCACCTAAGGTTACATCCAAAGGAATTCATATAGCATTGACTCAAGGGACAAGGGACTACATTTTATGCATACACGCATAGGAGGGGAATTTCATTTTTTCATCCACACATCTATCTACATTGCTACATCTAGTTATTGTTTATGTAAAATCACAAAGACCCCCTGGATGCAAATCGACTTCTAGGTTGATCACTCTAGCGTCGAGTGTGATTGTAGAACATTGAATCCTTTCTCCAAGTGTGGGACTTGTAGAATGAGAAAGGAATCTCCGAGAGAAGGCTGGTTCTGCTCCTAAACTACTCCGCATACAAGCTATTCCGGTGCAGGAAAGCTAATCTAATCCTAATCTAACAATGCCAAGGAGAGAGAGAGAGAGAGAAAGGAAAATAACAAAACCCTACACTAAAACGGTGATACACGAGAGAAGGAGAATGTTGGACATCTATCAAAACCGCCATGGAACAAAGAGAGGTGAGCAATGGGAAGGATGGACATATGCATCACGAGCCCAAGGACAGATTTCACACGAGAAAATGTCCCAAAATCCATGAACATAGCTCCAAACCTGCAATGAACATTCAAACATGCATAAATACTGCAATGAAGAGAGGCAAGAAGAGAACAAGCAAAAACGAGCAAGGATGGACGGATGCATCACACAAAACACGTTTTTGCTCCAGTAAGTTTGCACTGAGAACATCATTTCAATAGTAAAAGGAAAAACGCCATTACTGAGCAAGGGAGGAGGTTCGAACTCCATTTTCAACCCTAGAAAAGAAAAGAAGGGAGGCAGAAAGCGAGAAAAATGTTCGACTTCCTCAAAAGAAGCTCCTCTTTACAATATATAGAAAGAATGAGAGAGGGAAGAGAGAGAGGAAAGCCAAATCTACCCCAACCACCTCCAGGTTGCATTCAATTCATCTCATTATGGAAATAGTGGATCCTCGGAAAAGCGGCGGGTTGTCTATGTGAAGCGCGAACTGCTTTCGCTACATTAAAGTTGTTTGTTGAAGCATTACTTCTGCTTGTTATTTCGTGCCAGAGGCATTTCTTGATTTTCTCTCTCCAAACTGAATCAAAATGCAAGATTGACCCCGGAATCATGTAGAGAATTTCACCAGCTTTCCATTGATATAAAGAACGTGAAAATCCGAGCTTTGGATCGAAAGTTATGGCGATCTGAAGATTTAGGGCAAAAACAGGCCAAAACGGGTCGGCGGGAAAATATTTGAACTTTTTCCGCGCTCTGCCACTTGGATGACACGTGGCAGGCTCTGATTCGCTGAGTAATTCTCTCTCCTCCACCTTTCGGCGGGCTTTCTTTTGAAATTTCCTTGTGGGCCCCTTAAACTTGGACACGTGGCACTACTTCATTAGTTCGGGTCAGTGCTTGAAACCTCGCCCTTTGACTTTTGAACCTTTTCTCTGCAACACGTGTCGCGATTCGATTGGTTCTCGGGCCTGCCGGTTCTTTTGCGTCCAC
This sequence comes from Taxus wallichiana var. yunnanensis, assembly GCA_018340775.1. Classification (NCBI taxonomy): domain Eukaryota; kingdom Viridiplantae; phylum Streptophyta; class Pinopsida; order Cupressales; family Taxaceae; genus Taxus; species Taxus wallichiana. The sequence goes on from CM031237.1 coordinate 8,901,495, forward strand.
CGCGTCCATTTGTCCCGGATGTCCCAGTGCTGTCTGGGACAAAAACCTCCGATCCGCCCGAAATGGGCTTCCTCGTCCCTCATTTGGCCGATGACACGTGGCATGCATTGATTGGCTTTCGGCTCCTTCGGCTATCCGCGTCTGCCGCGTACTTTTGTCCCACATGTCCCGAACTGCCTGGAACAAAATCTTCCGGTTCACCCGATTCGGCCGGTTCGCGTACCTTTGTCCCAGATGTCCCAAAGCAGTTAGTGCGAAAGTTCTCCTTTTCGGCCGATCCGGGCGGTTCGCGTCCTTCGCGTACTCTTGTCCCGAACTGTCCCGCTCAGCAGTTAGTCATTTTTCCTCCTTCGGCCGAACCGGCTTTCGCGTTCGCCACGCACTGCGGCCCCGAGATGTCCCGCTTGCTCCTCGGACGCCTAGAGGCCTTTCGGCCGATCCGCGTCTTTCTGTCCCACACGTCCCTACTGTTGCAAGGACTAGGACTTAGTCATTTTTTATGATTTTTCCTGGCCCAATCTACATGCTTGGAACTGCAAAACTCTGATGCATGTTATCGAAATTTACCCTGGGGGTGAAATTTTGACAACATTTTGGCGACTCAGTGGGGTCATCTGCCTGCTAGATGAATGATCAGTAGCCTGAAGCAATCCATTGGGCATGGAGTCATAAGCAAGCCTGAAAACTGATCTGAACTTTGAAAACTTCCCTCTGAGCCACTTGAAACCCACCGGACATGGAGTTGTTCTTACCAAAATGCCACTTTGAAATGAAGCGTGTGTAAGAGCAAAACCAAGACAACAAAAACTATGTAGGAAGTGAAAATCATACATGCTCCAAAATGAAACATGCGAGTGTGCACAAGCACTTCTTCTATTGAAAGCAAACCTACCTACTCTACTCTAACTGGAAGCAAAAGCAAGCTAAACAAACCCTGCAATTGGTTGTGAGAAATAGCTTCCCTTTCTCAAAAGTGGCGGCCATGCAATTGATTTGGAGCTGATCATGGCTGTTAGGATGAGTGGAAAATCAACAAGAAGCTGGTATTCCACCCAAATCATCAAGGTATCAGCTGAAAGCAAATTCAATACCTCTTTTAGTTGCTCTGCATTTGGATTGAAGAGGTATGACAGCTGATCCTTGGTACTTTGTAGCTCACCCTCATGCTCAGAAGCAAGCATGACTGGTTGTGACTTCTCCTTTGGCTCCAATGAAGCCAAATACCTGATTGGGCAAGGTCTGATCCGTTGAGTATGCCCATTTCTGTGATTTTCAACTCCAAGAATGGAGTTCTCTTGTAGACCCTCTTGAATGGATGGTGTGGAAGAAATGGTGAAGTTCCTTTGTCCTTTCTCTTCCTCCAATGAAGAACATGAAAGATTAAAATCTTCCAATCTTGATTCCGAAGAGTTGTTATAAGATGCAGGCTGCTGCAAATGAATGTTCTCCTTCATGACAGCATAGACTCTTGTGTTTGGAATGTGGATGATGAAAGAGAGAATGGTGGAAACTCAACCGGCTCTTCTCCATCAAAACAGTCCTCCAAATCTGACAGATAAACTGCCTCATGGCTGTCCTACTGCAAATGTTCAACTTCCTCCATGGTGTCCTCTTGATCTGTAACTTGACCACCATGGTTTCTTTCTCCCTTCAACATTGAGTTTGAGAGGTCAAACTCCTCTTCAGCACTGGAACTTGAGAGAGGTGAAGTAGAAAAAGAAGCGAAGGTTCTCCTGTAGCTTGCTTTGTGCTCAAAGCTCTTGGATCTGCACTTTCTCCCCATAGCCTAGAATGTGCTCCTCTTCTTTTGGATTTGGAGCAGCTTCTCCTTCCTCCAATGTTTGAAGACAATCTTGCTCTTGATTGAACTCTTCCTCCAGCATGAAGTTTGTCAAGTCAAACTCTTCAATCTGCTGCTCTAGAGGACAAGTTGGGACTGCAAGATCTTCTTCTTCTGCTGCAACAAAATCAGTCCTAACCACCATTTGTTCTCCAACCCTAGCCTCTTCTGTAGGTTTAACCATCAAGGGGATCTTTGTCATACCAAACTTGGCAGCCAAACTTACTAAGCTCTTAATCATTTCTTCTTTTCTTGGCTCTTCCTCTTGCTGTCCTTGATGACTGATTTTTGCAATTTCTTCTTCCCCACATGGAATTGGGAATGCAAGAGGAGGGGTGGGTTGTAACTCAATTGATTTGGCAATTTTTTGTGGTGGTAAAGGAGATGAAACCTCTTGTTTCTTTGGAGGAGGGGGTATTTCTTTTAGCTCTTGTGGAGAGGATGATTGTTTGGAAGGAAAAAGGAAAGAAGAATTGAGGTGTGGTGGAAGACTGAGAGGTGGAGACATGGGATCAACATTTGGGACAGCAGATGGAGAGTTTAGAATTTGCAATTCCAAATGAGATGATGTTGCTTGAGTAATGGGAAGAGAAAAACCGGATGATGGTGTAGAACTTACCCATTGACAAGGTTGTTCAACACCGAATGTATAGGCCTCTATTTCTGCTGTCCATTGTGCAAGTTGGGGCAGCATCTTTATCATGAAGTCCAGCTTCTCTTGAGGGCTGAAGTGTCTTGGAAAAGGGCCTCCCCATGGACAAGGAGTCCTGTAACCGATTCCGAAAGCTCTCATTTGAGCTGTTGCTCTGGACTGCACCATCTTTACCTCCATCTTTTGGATCTTCTCCAACAGACCAGCATCTTGGATCTGATGGTCTTCATTGTATGCACACCCTTGCTCTTGGAAAGCTCCATAGCCAAACTGACTTTGGCACTGCTGCTCATATGGGTATGCATACTGATCTTGAATCTGCTCAAAATGCTGATTTGGAGGATTTGTAAAACATGTTGGAGGTGTGATATACTGCTGTTGTTGATGTGAATTCCATGATGGAAATGAAGTCATGATTGCACAACTTCATAGAATGAAATAAGATGGAAGAGATGGAAAGAAAAGAATGAAAATGAATGGAAAGGAAGGTGCAACTTCAGAGATGGGTTGTTGACCCAGATGGAGTCGCCAGATGTGTTTGCAAGTGCCTCCAAAGGCTGAAATCTTCACAGGAACACATCAACCTGCAAAAGATGAAGTGGAAGACCTCTAAGGTCCCACTGGGCGTGCCAAAACTATTGATGCAAAATCACAGCACCCCTGGATGCAGATCGGGCTTCTAGGTTGATCACTCAAGGCATCAGTGTGATTGCACAACATTGAATCCTTTCTCAAGTGTGGGACTTGTCAAACTATGAGAAGGAATCTCCAGAGAAGGTGGTTCTGCTCCTAAACTCCTACTCGATTTAAGCTACTTTTGCAAAGCAAGCTAATCTAATCCTAATCTAACAATGCCAAGGAGACAAAGAGAGAGAGAGAGGAAAAAAGAACAAAAGCCTACGCTAAAACGGTGATACACGAGAGAAGGAGAATGTTGGACATCTATCAAAAGCGCCATGGAACAAAGAGAGGTGAGCAATGGGAAGGATGGACAGATGCATCAACATAGCCCAAGGACAAATTTCACACAAAAATGTCCCAAAACTCCATGAACAAGCTCCAAACCCGCAATGAACATTCAAACATGCACAAATACCTGCAATGAAGAGAAAGGCAAGAAGAGAACAAGCAAAACGAGCAAGGATGGACAGATGCATCACAAAACATTTTGTTCCTCCAAAAGTTTATGAGAACATCATTTCAATAGTAAAAGGCAAAAACGCCATTACAGAGCAAGGAGGAGGTTCGAACTCCATTTTCAACCCTAGAGAAGAAAAGAAGGAGGGAGAGTGAGAAAAATGTTTCCCTTTTTTTTAAAAGAAGCTCCTCTTTACAATATATAGAAAGAATGAGAGAGGGAAAGAGAGAGGAAAGCAAAATCTACCCCAACCACCTTCAGGTTGCATTAATTCATCTCATTATTATGGCAAGCGGCGGATCCTAGCAAAAAGCGGTAGGTTGTCCAGGATTACTGAGGAGAATGCGACCCGTTCGTGCATTAAAAGTTGTTTGTTGAAGCATTACGGCCGCTTGTTATTTCGTGCAGAGGCTGTTTCTTTATTTTCTCTCTAAACTGAATCAAAACACAAGATTGACCCGGAATCATGTAGAGAATTTCACCAGCTTTCCATTGATATAAAGAACGTGAAAATCCGAGCTTTGGATCGAAAGTTATGGCGATCGAAGATTTAGGGAAAAAGCAAGCCAAAACGGTCGAGGCGGGAAAATATTTGAACTTTTTTCCGCGCTCTCCGCCACTGGATGACACGTGGCACGATCTGATTCGGTCGCGTGATTCTCTCTCCTCCACCTTCCGGTGGGATTTCTTTTGAAATTTCCTTGTGGGCCCCTTAAACTTGGACACGTGGCACTACTTCATTAGTTCGGTCGGCTTTTAGCTTTTGAAACTCTCGCCCTCTGACTCCTTTGAACCATTTTTCTCCTGCGACACGTGTCGCGATTTGATTGGTTCTTTGGCTTCTCCGGTTCTTTCGCGTCCCACCGCGTCCATCAGTTTTTCCTTTCGGATGTCCCTTCGGCGTCTTTATATCTGGGACAAAAACCTCCGATCCGCCCGAAATGGGCTTCCTCGTCCCTCATTTGGCGATAACGTGGCATGCATTGATTGGCTTTCGGATCCTTGAGTGATCGCGTCGCAGCGTACTTTTGTCCCACATGTCCCAAAGCTGCTGGAAAATTCTTCTGTTCGCCGAGGCCGGCAGCGATTCGCGTACCTTTGCCCAAAGATGAACCCGTTCTCATTTGTCCCAAAGCGATTTAGTGCGAAAGTTCTCCTTTTCGGCCGAGTTCAACGAATTTCTTCCTCTTTCGGCGGTTCACGTCCATCACGTACTCTTATCCCTAATGTCCCGCTTCACGGTTAGTGGAGGCTTTTCCCCGATCCGGCCGAATGTCCGGCAAATTTCCGCATCCTGCCTGCTAGGACTATAGCCCCAATGTCCTGATTTTTCCGGATCTACCTAGATGGCCTTTCGGCCGATCCGCGTCTTCTGTCCCACACGTCCCTAATTTTTGCAAGGACTAGGACTTAGTCATTTTTGTGATTTTTCCGGCCCAACCTACATGCTAAAATTTATTTATAAACTCGATGCATGTTATAGTTAAATTTCCCACTGGGGAGTGAAATCCTTGACTAAAAGTGTTAATTGCTACACTTATCACACCACTATAATGTGCACTATGCACAAGAGGGAATCTTATGAGGTATCACGATTTCTACACACCACGCCAAGAAATACATGTATCAACGAGATGTAGTTGTTGATCTACATTTCCATCTTCTGTCTACAGGTGAGTGTATGAGTAATCAAGAAGCATGAGGACAATGACCGAGTATACTGGAGGGCTTAGTACCTCATATGGAGATGGAGATGGATGAAATAGGTGATACAAATAAGTTAGATCTCAAAACTAAACAAGATAAGATTAGATAACAAATATGCGGGGTTTCCGGATAGTGCCGGTTCAAGAGGATTTCAACTCCCTTGGAGGATGTCAACCCCCATGTCAGACAAGATAATTAGATCGTGAACAATAGTAAAAATGAAAAGAAAATGGAATAACAAGAGTACTTAGCTCATGTCCTGCTATGGAAATGAACCGGGCATCAAGATGGTAAGATAAGAGTCATGGAAAAGCTTTCTTCTCTTTTTCTAAAAACATATCCTCCTTTTCTAAGTCTTCCATCCAGTCTTTAAAAAAATTCTCCTCCTCCCTAAAATATGGGGAAAACCCCATATTTATAGCTTAGATATGAGACTAATTTGGGTTAGATGATACCTAGGGTGTAGTAAAGTAACCTAAGTTAGGGATGTGATGTGATCATGTGGGTCCCATAGTTTGAATTATTAGGAAAAGTGGGGGACATGATTTGAATGGGAGGGTGAGATAAATATTTCATTTTAAAAAGAAGGTGTCGGATGGGTGCATTTTGAATTAAATAATTTGTGAGAGATGGGGGATGATTCCAAAAATTGAATTATCAAATGGGTCCATACGAAGCCCATTGATAATCAATCAAATAATATGAACAAATAGATAGGATTTTATTTAATTTAAGATAAAGAGAAGTGGGGATGGAAATTACATGAATATAAGATGTTGGAGGTGCTATACCAAAAATAGGTGTCTACATTTGCCCCTTTTTGTTGAGTGGTTTGTGATAGCAAGCCACGAGACAAAAACAAAAAGGGTTAGATGAAATATGTGTTCGAGGATGGATGAAGACATGACCAAAGGAAAGATGCCCTAGGCAAAAAAGGATCGCAATAAATAAAAAAAGTATGGCGGTGACTCCAATATCACATCGGTAGAGGACAATGCGGTCTCAACGAGACAGACGACAACGTTCTATAGACCAGTGAGTGGGTGAAGACCACTGCAGTATGAATGTAAACCAAGATGACCAATGGGTCATAGGAAAACATCAAAATATGTGTATTTCGAATGCGAAAGATGTGCGGAATCTTTTGTCTCGTACGAGGAATGTGTAAAAAATCATGTGTCAAAAATGGATGAGAATGAAGATAATGATTCCCAAGCGCATAGGGTATGGAAAGACACAAAGTGAGTTATAGGTGTTGAAAAGTACAAGGATGAAAAGGTGCCCCAACATAAGACATAGATAGAATACTCATAAACGTGGACAAGATGAGTAGAGAGGATAGAAAGTTGAGATAAAATGCCTTAAAAGGATAATAAATATGATGGCAATCATGTTTCATAGGAAAGATGCATAAGTGTTAGCAAATTAGAAGATAAAAGTACTCCTACTTGTTTGATAAGTAGGATAAGAAGTCAAGATACTTTTGCGACAAAACAAAAGCTAGAGAAAATATTCAAGGAAGAGAACAAGATTAGATAGGTGATGTTCATTATGGTATCTTCCAAGAAAAAAATTTCAAAAGAAGATGGGAAGAGATTCTTAGAAATGGATATGATGATGTCCCTGTGAGAGGACTGACGAAGATAAAAGATGTGACGGGTTTCTCAAAAAGAGAAGAGGTCAATGTGGCAAAGAGAAGAACAAGAATGGTAATGAAAGGGATAGATGGTGATACATAAACAAAGAAACATCGGCATTGACTATGAATGCCAAATGTAAGGGATGTCGAGAAAGAGAAAAGGGAATAGACATGAGGATTGGTTGATTATGAGAAGAGTAAGAAAGATTGAATATGAAGGTGATAAGGACATGCAATAGAGGGACGAAGACGGAAGAGGAGAAAATAAGGAAGTGAAAGGGGAGGAAGAAGATAAAAAGAAGGATTATAAAAAAGGAAATAGAGTAGAGGATGAAAGACAAGAAAAGGACAAAGCAAAGGGTGAAATTATCAAAAAGGGAGAGAGTTATTTAAAATAAAGATGTGATGAAGGATGGAGTAAAGGAAAACAAAGAGGTAAAGGAAAATGAAAGAGATGATAGAGAAAAGAAAATTGAAGTAAATAGATCATAGTGAGGAAATCCAAGGTAAAGAATATAGAACCGACCGCATGGAAATGCATGTGGATGATGAGATGATAAAGGAAATGGGACAATGTTGAAGAGTCAAGTTTCGATGGGGAAGTAAGGAGGAATTGTGAGGTAAAATGCGAGAAGTTGGATGATAAAGAGGAAGTAAAATAAGACGAAGATCGAAAGAAGGAGAAGACAATGAAGAAAATTATGTTGAAGGAAGGAACCAAGGATGAAGATACTTGGTAAAGAGTGGGAAGCATAAGAAATGTAAAGAGAAACTTGAGGAAGGAATGACATCGATTGGAAAAGAAATGGAGATGCATGAGATGAGGATATGTTGATGACGAGAAAATAGAGAGAAGGTTTATGATGAAGACAATGAAGAAATTGGCAAGGAAGAATGGAAGATAGAGAGGTGGTGAGGAAAAAGAAAGGATGGGATAGGAGAGGCAATGCCAGTGAATGGATGTTAGGAGAAATCCACCGATAATGATTAGTAGGAAAATATGATACGGAAAAAGATAAGACAAGGGAGGAATTAAATGAAGAACATGAGGGGAAGGCTAATGAAGGGACGTTAGGAGAAGTCCTTCGATAATGATTAGAGGACATAGAGGAAGGAAGGAATGAAGATAGAATGGAGGAGGTCAAAGAAAAGGATTTAGGCTGTGCGGAATGGGGATGAGTGATTTTTAGGAGAAGTCCACCGATAATTACTAGTGCGGAAACAAAATAATATGATGAAAGAGTGTTAGGAGAAGATCATTGACAATGATGTGTAAGTATGGGGGTAGATATGTGGGAGAACTCTAGAAGATGGAGTGGAAAGAGTAAAGAAAGGAGGGATAACGATGTGTAGGAAGATGAAGGCGAGGAGAGGATGTAGTGGATGAGAATGAATGAGAGAGAAATGAATAAACAAGACATGAAATGAATGGAGAAGCAATAGTTAAGTAATATTACCCAAATGACAGATGATGGAGATGAAAAAGGACTAGTAAGAAGTGGTGTTTACAAGAATGAAAAGGAGGAGATGTGATGATGGGGAATGCTGAGAAAATGTAGATGGAGAGAATGTGGGGTAGTGGGGGAGTGTAGGATGACAAATCATGCTTAAGAGAGACTCTTAAGTAAGATCACCATGCCATAGGAGGATTTAAGTAAGATCACCAAACCGGCAGTGACAATATGGAAGGAGAAAGACAACATTGCATTGGATGCAGGTGTGGAAGGTTTGGTTGGAATGGATGAGTATAATGAGAGGTGGGAGACATAAGATGAGGAAGAGATGATGGGAAACGGAAGGATCAGATGACCAACCATTCTTAGGAGAAAATATTAAGTAAGATTTCCATGCGGCGACGGAGATGGTTACGTAGGATTGCAAACCGGAGAAGAAGAAGAATGATGAGAAGACTAAGCGAGTGTATACCAAAATGGAACAAGAGAAAAAGAAGGTGATAAAAATGTGATAACAAGGAAATAGAGGAGTGTGACATGAATGGATGGAGGAACATATGTAGTGTAGATGGAGAGTGTAAGGGAAATACTTAACTGGGATGCCCACATGGTGGTAGTGATGATGTAAGAGTGTTAAGCAAAAAGGAGGAGTGGAAAGATGTTTGTGGTGGTGATTGTCGTCTATTGAAAGAGGAAATGGTGGAGAAGCTTCTACAATTGGAGGATCCAAGGAAGAAGATATACCTTAACTAAGGTTCTCTGGCTATATGGATGGTTAAGCAAGATTGTCAAACTAAAAGTGGAAGAGTAAAAGAGAAACTCAAGAGGAAAGACAAGTAAGATATATAGCATCGTGCAAGGGGATAGAAAGGTGAGAAGGATGATGTGGAGAAAAATGGTGATGAGTGGACATGGAGAGTGAGGATCAATGGATCAAAGATGGTGTTGAACATGTTGAGAGATAAGGAGCTATAGGATAATAAACTTACCTTGAGAAGGACCCTCAAGTAGGATTCGCAAACTGCAACGGTGATCAAGTAGAATTCACAAACCGAAAAGTGTATTTGCAAACGTATTCATGAAGATGACGGATAGATATAGAATTCATAGTGTGTAATTTGATATGATTTTTATAAAAGATGATATGGATGAGATGAATGGAACATAGTTGTAGTAAGGGTGTACAGGGAAACTATGTTTCAAACTGGATTGGAGATAAACAAGAAAGGTTACCACTCAAGGCATTGCACTTATATCCAATAGTAGGTGTTAATACATAACCAACGATAGTTAGTTATACCAAAAGACCATGAGGGAAATATGGATGAAGGATGCTCGTAATCCTAATATTGACATGATAAAGGGATCAAAGATGTGACTTGTACATGGGAAGAGGGATCTCCAAAAGTGGTGTTCCTTAAGTCTATGCCCCAACGGGAAAGGAAATAATAATAATATAAATTTGAATAATGCGGGAAGATTTCAGAAAATATTGATAAAAGGAAGGCTGATCAATGTGGAAAACCTTCCAGATATAATAAAGAGTAGCCATCCTTCGAGGGTATGGTCTACTTTATACATAATACAGATGACAAGAATAATGTAATAGCCATCCTTGAGGATTAGTCTATTTCTTTTGATTTTGCTTTGATTTTGATTTGTATACTTTTATTTTTTCTTTCTTTTTTGCATAAACATTTGTCCTTGAGGGATCGATCCGTTTTAAACTTTAACTTTTCTTTTTACATACATGAATTTGAGCTTCACATGGGGGAGAGCTAGGGATAGCTAAGTAAGCCACTTAAGAGGGGATAAGGAATGTACAAGAGACACCGTGGACCCTTCACATGATCTGCAATAAGAGAATGAGAAGGTAATGAATGTAATGGTTACTAGATCACATCAAATTAGTGAAGACAACCGACATAATTCAGATTGTTATAATGAAAAATGGAAGGGGCTAAAGATGGTAGAACAATCTAAGGATGTAACTAAGTTCTCATTGGTAGATATATTAATAGTAGACTAATCGCAAGTGTAATGCATTAAGAAGCCCCATTTTTGGTTTACCACCATGAGAGGGAAGATAGTGTAGTTGAAATAAGATGAGATGATAGCCAAGCAAGAAAAAAAACTAACATATGAACACAATGGTGGATTTGGATGAAAATGGATGATGATGCCCGAAGAGAGACATAAACATAGAAGGACAATCATGGCCTCCAAGGAGGGCTTGATGAAATAAACAGTATCCCAAAAGACATAAATATAACCACAATGGTGGACTTTGAAATAGATGGTGCCCCATAAGAGACACAAATATAGCCACAAAGGTGGACTTAGAGAAAAAGGGATCCCTCAATGGAGAGACAAATATGGCCTCAAAGGAGGGCTTTAATGAAAAATATGATACTCCCAAAAGGAGCACAAACATAAAAGAACAAATATGGCCTCAAAGGAGGGCTTATGAAATAAACAATGTCCTGAAGGAGACAAAAATATAGCCACAATGGTGGACTTCAAAATAGATGGTGCCCCAGAAGAGACACAAATATAGACACAAAGATGGACTTAGAGATAGATGGTGCCTCGAAGAGACACAAACATAGAAAAATGTCCCTCAATGGAGAGACAAACATGGTCTCAAAGGAGGTCTTCAATGAAAATATGATACTCCCAAAAGGAGCACAAACATAAAAGAACAAATATGGCCTCAAAAGAGGGATTTAATGAAAAATATGATACTCCTAAAAGGAGCATACACATAAAAGAACAAATGGCCTCAAAGGAGGGCTTTAATGAAAAAGATGATACTCCCAAAAGGAGCACAAACAATATGGCCTCAAAGGAGGACTTAGAATGAGATGAGGATCTAGATATAATTAATTTAGATTGGATGGATGTGAAAAAGGTAGATAAAACAATGTCAAAGAGTGAAGTCCCCTAGTAATAAAGGGGTTGTACAGATGAGATGCTCAAGGGCGAGGGAAGGTTGTTCCCCCAACAAGTTAAATGTGAAGGAGGTAAAGGATGTTGAAAGAGCTTAGATGAGATTGTTTTAGATTTGGATGGGGTAAACGATTGGAGACCACAAGTGTGTTTAGCAAGATAAGCGGCATTGATGAACAATGGTGGGAATTCCTTAGGAGGAATGACATGGGCTAGATGAATATTAAGGGATGATGTGGATGGAGGGATCATGGGAGATCCAAAAGATGGGATATGGATTGGATTCAAAGTAGATGGAGACATAACTTTCCCCTGAATGAGGAAATCATATTTCTCTATAAGATTGTGGATGATTGACCGAAAGGCCTTACAATGTTCGATGTCATGACCTGGGGTATGATGATAGGCACAACTACAATTAGGATTGAACCATGATGGCTTGGGACCATATGGATTGAAGGATTTAATAGGAGGAAGTTTGATGGCAGATGTTTGAGTTAAATGTCGAAAGATATTTACGTATGACCCCATTGAAGTGTCATGGGGAAGGTAACTTTATGGGTTTTGATAGGATGTCTCGACTTGGAGTTAGGAGAAGATGTAGATGTAGATTGGATGTGTGAATTTCATGTTTTGGAGGACAAATCAAATTTTGTTGGAGGATGATATTGTTTGGATGTGGATTGATTATTGTAAGATGTCGTAGATGGGAAGACTGATCCTGACATGGATGTTGTGTCATTAGATTGTTGATAAGAGGAAAACTGAATGTTTCCGTGGATGCGCAGGGGACTATCGGGGATGTTTTCCCCAAGCCTTAGACTTCAACCGAGAATATTTACCTTTAGCATGGATGACAATAATCTCAACCGGAGGATCTGATAGTGGTGGTGTGGTTATTAATGGAGAAACTATTCTAAAACAAGATGAAGATGTTGATGAAGATATAGGTGTTTGTATGATTCGATTAATAATATCTATATGAGACATGGATTGTGTAAATTTGGGCATGAAAAGAGATGATTTTTTAGAGGGAGAAGATAAAACATCTTTATTTGATCGATGTGGATGTGTTGGTTCAATAGGTGATTCAAGGGGTATATTTGGTAGGGTTGTAGATCAAGAGGATTTGGTTGATGTGATAGGAGGATTGGGTAAAGAGTATTGGGTTATAATGGGTGATGTGGCCATGGGCAAGGTTGTCAAGGTAGAGCTAGGTGGATTTTTTGATATGATAGGTATAGGGGTAGCTAGGATAGATAAAGATGTAAGTATTTTTGGAATCTGTGGAGACGTGAGTGATGTGATAACTGATGGAGTAGATCTTATAGGTATGGGTAATGCAATAAATGCAGGAGCATTTTCAGATGTAGAAGTAGAAACAAAATGGTTGTTTCATAAATGTTTGAGGGTAATAATGATATGTTTGTTAAAGGGATTGATGTTGAAGATGGGGTTGCAAGGGTGCACGTAGTAGAACTGAGTTTAGTTGGGATGGTTGTGAGTAATGTAGGTGTAGTAACATGTGCATTTGATGAAGATGTTGGTGAATGAATAGGTGTGAGAGACGTAGGGATATGTGTGGATACGCATGGGGCTGAAATAAGTTCTGAAGATGAATCTAATGTGGTGTGTTCAAAGAAACAAAAATGGATGATATAGTTGAATTTGATGTGGATGTGTCAAGGATAGGAGAAGGTGTAGGTCAACACAAGTAGTAAAAGTTAATGTAGGTGCTACAAGTTCTGAATAAGAGGTGGGAATAATGTCTACTGTGGGAACATGTGGAGTTGGTGAAAATATGGGATCTTGATTGACAGTGTCAACCATACAAATGTTTGATAGTTAACATGTAAAGGGGGTGACATGATTCGTTGGTGGTTGATTAGTTTGTGCAGTGGAGGTATCAATTTGGATATCCCCTTGATTTACAAGTTGTTGGACATAATCTTTGAAGGAACAACATCTCTCAATGTCATGACCTTTGACTCGATGATATTTACAAAAGTGGGCCTCGATACCAAATAGGCTTGGCTTGTAAGTTTTCACGGGTCGTATGGGAGGAAGTTGGATAGAGTTTACGCTCATCAACTTATCAAATATAGAACTGTATGATTCTCCTAAGGGAGTGTAGTTGGTTGTTGATTGAGGAGATTGTTGTTGAGACCATGTGCTTGGTGTAGATGGGGATGAGGGTTCAATGACCACAGTGTTGGCTGCAGTCTTGAACTTCGCCATTATGTGTGAATGGTTTGGTGGATTCAAATTTTGATTTAATTGAACTTAGTTTAAGATGACCCTGCTCAATGGCATGGGTTTTAAGCTTGTGAGCCATTGTGAAAGCTTCATCAAAGGTTTGGAATGATTGGATCTGCAAAGTGGATGATATATGTTTGGCACACGAACACGAGAATAATTCAATGAGTTTGGTTTATGGGATAGTGAAGGATAGTTGGTTTATAACAACATGCCATCATGCGATGAAGTCAGCGATGGGATCATTTTCATATTGTCGAATGGTATATAGATCAACGATAGTGGTTTTGCATGCGATATTGATAGAAAATTGTTCTAAGAACAACTATGCAAGTTGAGTGAAAGAGAATAAGGAATGTCGTGGGATATTGTGGTACCAATCCAATGCGGGACTAGAAAAGACATGGGGAAAGTGTGAAGAAGTAGATCATGATCATGCACAATAAGACAACATGCATGTTTAAATGTGAGGAGATGTTGTTGGGGATCTTCTTTATTGTTGAACTTATTAAATGTAGGAAGTTTTGATGAGGGGATAGGGTTTGATTGGAACCGATGGATGAATGGGTTCATTACAAATGTTTTCATAGGATAAGGTGTTCTTGGGTGGTACAATAAGAGTCTCTAAGTTGGCTAATAGATTCATTAAGGCGTGAATTGAATCACTCGAGGTGTTGTAAGATTGGGATTGGATCAGCTGTGTGGTTTGAAAAGTATTTTGATAAGACGAATAATGTGTTTGTGGGTGTGTGGGTGTTTGGTGAAGCATCGATAAGGTGGTTGATAAGTTTGTGGATAGGATGTTTGCGGAATGGTTTGATAAGACAATTGATTAACTTGTGGATATGTAGGTGTTTAGGGAGCTGTTTGGTGAGGATGAACATGTGTCATGGATTGGGATTGCTGCATAGGTTGAATTTGAATAATAGGAATATGGTGTGTTCATTGAAGTTGGGTAGGTTGTTGTGGTAGATGATAAGTAGGGATATGAGTGTTAAGGGGTTGAGACTGTTGGAGCATAGGATGGGTAGGAATGTAGGTATTCAAAGGTTGAGATTGTTTGATGGGCATACTAGTGGCAGATGAAATAGAATTGACAAAAAGGGATGTGGGTGGAATGCGATCCACTAATTGAGGAGATTGGGAGGATTGAGAGATTGTAGGGGATTTTTGGAGTAAGAAGTCATACATGGGGTTAGGAGGATATTTGAGTGTATTTAGAGGAGCAGGAGATGGTGGTGCGATTGGTTTAGGAAGATTGGCTTGACGAGGGATATGAGGGTTGGTGTCAAGGTGGGGAGAATTTTGTATGACATGGTTCTCATGAGGTGAGACCATGGAGACTGGAGGTTGGTTGACCGACGACGTGGTTTTGAGTTTAGAATCTTGTTGAGTAAGATTTTTAGAGGAAGTAACATCATTGGATAAGCGGATTGTTTGTTTGTCTCGATTTGGGAGAGTATGACAATAGGTGTGAAATACGAAACATTTGTTTATGTATGTTGTTGACAAACAAATCAAGTAGAATTTTTTAGCATCGTGATTAATTTAGAGGATGTGAACATAAAAGAAAAATAACAATAAAGGTTCTAAAGGAGTCTAAAGCTGGTTTGAGTAGTTATGGATTTGGGAGATGTCTGAGACAGTTCTGTTGGGTGTTTAAGTCCCAAATAGTTAACCAGGTGAGAGGAATGTTTGGATGTGTTAATTATGTTTGTGCAGTCTAAGGCAGTGTGTAATAAGTGAAATGCAGAGATTTAAATTCTTTTACTTAAGCTATGTGATCAGGCAGGATGCAGAAGGTTCGTTTTAGACCAAAATGAAATGTGATGTTCGATGCATACAGACACTTAGGAAAGGGAAAGTTTGATGCAGAAAAGAGAAAATAGAAAAATGAGAAATACCTGGAGAAGCACTTCCTGGTTATTTAAGTGCGTTTGATAGTGATGTATTTAGAAGCATCGGTTAATGACCAGAAATGCCCAGGTACCCTGAAATGGCACCGTTTATGACCTGAAATTACACCATTTGACTGCAGGAGGTCGGTAAAGGTTTTTTTGTGGTGTGTTTGATTTGAACATTGGTCTTTGACAGTGTAATTTAGACTTTTTCCTGCAAAAAAAATATAACGATTAGTGGATATGAGTTAAAAAGACATAAAAAAGGATAATAAAACAAAACATTCTAATATTTATATGCAAAAGAAAATCCTCGGTGTAGGATATTAATCTAAAAAAAGTTTGTCGTTTGTATGTTAATTAGAATAAACAAACAATCGAAACTAAGTTATAAATAAACAATGAAAAAATGAAATAAACAATAGAATAACGAAATAGATGATGAAATAATGACTAAATAACTTCCAAATTATGACATAAATATGTAACATGGAATATCTATAATCTAAGTAATTTATTAACTTCTTATGCTCTATGATAGTCGACTGATAAAATATTAAAATGATAAGACGTCATAAAATGATGGGACGGGAAAAAGCAATTAGGAGCAATATCTTATCAAACTTTTCTATTGACAACAATTAGATTTATTCACTTTTAGGTATGCTCGGGAGAGTTGGTCCCCTACCGCACATGGACATGGCTTTTCATATGGATGAGAACATGGCGAATCACAAAAAAATAATAATAATAATAAAAATTAAACGGGAAATATGCAATTAACTATGGTGTTTTGTATACGTGATGGATTGTAAAAAGGATTGGAAGCTAATTATTATAACAAGACTGTATAGTCATTAACACAAAGCTTGTGTGAATTTAAACTTGAGCTGCTTAACGTGGCTTGATGACATAAGGAAAACCACAAAACACGAATGGGAAATATATAATTGGCATGAGCACTATTTTTTTATAAAGAGACTGCAATTATTACGCACAAAAGACTACCTGCAAGTATTGTTGAAAAACGTGAAGATGTATATTCTAAAACAAAATTTACAAGACAATCGCTGTAAAAAAATGACTTGACTAGTCATTATCACAAAGCCACCGTGGGTTTGAAGCTGATTTGTAGATAGTTGGATGTGTTGTATATATCTTTCCCCCAGGTAGATATAGGCAAGAGCAAGAGAATGGAGAAATCAAAAAGCTCAAATCACGACATGCGCCCAAGCGCGAGAGAATGGCGCACGACACGAGTGTCGGACAAGGCAAATGTGCGCCCAAGGCGCTGAGAATGAAGCGCCGACACGAGTGTCGACAAGGCAAAGATGCGCCCTTGGCGCATGGAAGAAGGATGTCGACACACACACGGATGCGCCTATGGCGCACCTTGAGGCGCTTGACATTACGAGTGCGGCAGAAGCAGAGACCACGACCCAAATATTGAGATGGCCATAACTTTTGGTGGGAGCTCCGATTCACACAAGGTTGGACTTTTGGAAAGCCTACGGTGTCCTCTACCTAACTACGATTGGATATGTTTAATTGGGTGGGAACAAGTTCTTAAAATTGCAAAATACAGTTTGCCACTTTTGGGGTTTGATATGGTCCTCACCTACCACCATAATGAGATGAATTAAATACAACCTGAGGTGGTTGGGGTAGATTTGGACTTTCTCTCTCTTCTCTCTCTCATTCTTCCTATAAATTGTAAGGAGGGGATTCTTTCTAAAGGTTGGACATTTCTTGTTTTGCCCCTCCCTTCTTCTCTTTGACAAGTGAACTTGTGGAGTTCAAACCTCCCATTTAAAACTGTAATGCAACTTTGCCTCTTGGCATTTTGCAGTGTATTGTATCAACCTTGAGCAAATTAATACATGTCTGTGGATGATTCTCAACCCTCTCTGTATTCATTTGCATCCTTGATCTTTCACTTTGTGAATATGCTATCGTGTATGATCTTGCATTGCATTTAATGAGTACGTGTTTATTTGGCAAAATGTGTTCTTCATTCCTCGGTGCATCACCTCCTTAGCTTAGGTTTATTTTTATGCATTTTCTCTCCCTGTCTCCTTGGTAGTTAGATTAGGTTTTAGTAAACCTCTGTGTTTCATTGGTGCATCGAGCAGAGGAATAGGAGCCGGCCTTCATCAGGAGAGCTTTTCCGATTTCGCGAGTCCCACACTTGGGAAAAGCTCCATGTTGTGCAATCATGCTTTGAGACCTCTCAACCCATCGCGTTGCGAGAGTCCCGGGGGTCTTTGTGATTCGCATCAACGGTTTTGGCATGCCCAGTGGGACTAGAGGTCATTCCATAGATTTGAAGGAGTTTCATGAAATTCGGACCAAAAATTGCGAGGTTTACTGATTCAGTTTTTTCACCTTCAATTTGAACTTTGAAATTGATTTTCAAGGACTTAACTTGCTCGAAACAAGTCAAAATTTCATCAGTTGATAGATCGGGGGGTAATCTTCAAAAGGGTATTCCTAGAATTTTGAGATTTTGACTTTCAAAATTTCATGGTTTTTTGAATTTTGGATTTCGGGTTTTCGGAAAATCTGGCATTTTTGGGTTTTCAGGACTGTCATTCCAAATCAATTCCCAAACCCTAAAATATCAAAAATGTGCGAGGTCTTTCAAATTTTGTGTTTAAATATTGTCAGGTTTTGGTGTGTAACTTGGCAAAATCTAGTCTTTTGAGGCTTGTTCTCTAACACATCTGGCGACTCCGAAGGGATAGAATTCAGTGGTGTAGCAGCACAAGTTGCCTAGGCACATGAGAAGAATTCGAACCAGGTCCAATACTCAAGAAGAAGGGCTATTTTTCCACTTGCAACTATCACCAGGCAGAGGAAGGAGAGGAAGAAGACCACAAAGATCACCATCTCCGCCTAACAGGACTTTGTCTACACCTCCACCTGGTAGGCCTTTTCTCGCATCAACCAGGGTTCTTAGGCCAATCATAATGGCGCATCTACCACCGAATCCCTTTGTCAATTTCACGGGAAGTAGTCCACTTGCCCTAAATGCTCAGAATCAAATTCCAGTTGCAGCGCTAAAGAATATCCCCTACTTCACAGGTGAAAATCATACTACTCCTATTGATCACATCCAGGATATTGCTAATGTATGCGCGATCCACGAAATAAATGCAATGGATATTGCAGTCAAGTTGTTAGCTTCATCTTTCAAAGGCAAGGCCTTACAATGGTTTAGGAGCCTAGCAGCAGGGTCTATTACAAATTGGAACCAGCTTTGTTCAGCTCTTTGTAGCCAATTCGGGGAGAGGGCGGACAATTTGTCCTTATTGGAACAGCTGACAACAATCAAAAGGGCTCCTAACGAACAAATGGCAGATTTCAACTTCAGGTTCCAACGGACATGGGACAGGATCCCAATAAGCTGTCGAGACCAATTTGCCTGAAGGAGCATTCCTTTATTTCTTAAAGGCTATAAATTGAGACATAGCCATGATGATCCAATCGATGGGAGGAACAACGCTGCCAGGATCTATGACATAGCGATCGGAGCAGAGAAAGCTGTTTGATCCAAGTGGAAAGCTTGCACCAAGGCCCCGATGCCTCTCTATCCGGATATGGGAAATCCTACTGACAGCCAAACACGAGTTGAATCCCATTCCAACTCCTAGAAATCAAAGCAATAATGAGGCATCGACTTCTTCAAATAGTTCAAAGGAATTGCAAGAGGTCATGAAACAACTGCAGAACCTTGGAAATGAGCTTGTGACTATCAAAAGACAGCAAGCTCAAAGTGCCAGACCGTATCAGCCTCAAGCACAGTACCAAGCTAGGCCCTCATACCAACAGAATAGACCACCACCACCTCAGGCTGCGAACCAAAGCCAAGGACAACCTCAAGCTGCCAGGCCATTTCGGCCGTATGATCCAAATGCAACGACATCCTCGAGAGCCTTGGTCCCGACACAAAATAACATGGCACAGGAGTACGACTGGTGTTACCCTTGCAATCTACCTCACAATCAGTCAGCATGTTTCAATGGTGCACTGAATCAGGCCTTGATGGTGCAAACCATTGGTGTGCCTCAAGAACCAAGCCAAAAAGGGAATCAGCGCAAGAAACGCAACAAGAGGGACCTCCGACAGAAACCACATTGGCAAATTGGCAAACGGAAGACTTCTGTGGAGTTAACCAACAGCCTTTTCAAGGCGTGGCTGCCAACACACGGTCAAAGAAGAGAAGCATAGTAGAGGAACAACCACCCAATCCAGTTGTTCCTCAACCCGCTCTTACACAACAAGGGGCCAGCAGACCAAACGCAGCCCCAAATGCGCAAAACCAGACTAAGGTACCTGTTGCAGCAACACATGCACCCGTTCAAGCTCCAGAAAAGCTTGCACCAAGTAAGGGCAGCAAAAGGACAGTTCATCCCCCTTCGACATCATCGATCAAATGAAGAAGACACATGTGAACATTTCCATGTGGGAATCACTTTGGCGATCCGGGCGGCGAGATTTGTTGCAAGCTGCGATGCTAATTGGTACGCCACAAATGTATCAAACCCGAGGACATGAAAGTTCTCACTAATGCGGTGCAACATGATGGGGGCAGATAAGGAAAAATTTGAAGCCTCCACCATTCTATGTTTCATTGATTGTTGGAAACCACTTAGTACACAAGCTGCATGATAGATTCAGGAGCAAGTAGTTCAGTGATGCCAAAGCAAATAGCGGATCAACTGGAGTGCAAGTACGAGCCGATCTTGAAAGGAGTAGTGCAACTAGATGGAACAGCGGTGGGAGCAGTTGGGGTCATCGAGGGTTAAGCCTAACACTACATTCATGTCCTAATGTTACTGAGTCTTGCAAGATGTATGCCGTAATTGACCTCCGCCACTCTTTGCGTTGTGTCTATCAAGGGACTTCACTGCAAAGATCGGTGGATATTTATCTATAGATTGGTCACACATGATCTTTAGGACAAGGTATGGAGCTAAAGCAACAATCAGATCAGAATCGATTGCCAATTTTCATATTGAGCCTTATGTACCGGGCCCTATCAATGCAAATTGCTCAGCTTTTGATCAGGAGGAGTGTTCAAGTGATCTAGAAGCAGGTACTAAGGTTGAGGGAATTCCTGATTTGACTTTAGATGAATGGGCAAACAAAAGTCATGAATTTGACCCATCTGAGAAATTGAAGAATCGAGTTGGGCATGTATTGTATACGAGGAAAATTCACTCATTCCTGACATCATTCAGCCTGAACAAAAGGATGAAAACAAAGTTTGGAAATTATTCTTGATGGTTCGAGAAGCAGGCAAGGTGCTGGAGGTGGTGCAGTGTTGATTTCACCACAAGACATCAAATATTATTGACTTTTCGTTTCAGTTTTCTTGTTCGAACAACACACGGTGAATATGAGGCCTTGATTCATGGACTTCATTGGGCGGGAAAAGGGCATAAAGAACTTGCGAGTGTTTGGAGATAGCGAGCTAATCGTCAACCAAGTTAGGGACAACATGCTACAAAGAACGACTTCTAAAGAAGCTACGAGAATAGGGTATGGGACCTCATTGAGGATTTGAAGCTTTGACATTGTGTCCATACCCGGGAAGAAAAATGAGGCTGCGAGATAGGCTCGCAGCAATTGGAGCAGCGTTTGATGTGGTTGACAACATGAGAAGAAAAACGCAGCCACACATCCATGTGGTTGTGAGGCGGCGATTCGGATAATAACACAAGGTGGCGGTGTTTGAGAACGATCAACGAGATCATCGATTTCTTGCGAAGAAGAGGCTGAATTCTCGGCTAGAAATCGGGATAGACTAGAGCAGCGTATGCGGGGATCAAGTAGTGCGATTGCGGACAAACAAGCTTCCTAAAGGTTTAGTAACATTGGAGTCTATCTTGACCCTAACGACCCGATTCCGTAAGGAAAAGGCTAATATACGAGTCAAGAGAGAAGATTGAGCCAATTCCGGTTGGGAAGGCAAAACACTTCAAATTGGAAAAGTGGCCCTTTAAGCGGGGAGAAATCAGATTTCATACAACTTTGCCAAGAATTTCCGGATGTCTTGCTTGGAGCTATGAAGACTTAAGAGGATTCGATCAAAGTTGGCACAACATACCATAGAGGGTGGATCCGAATGCTAAGCCCATCGGCGAGCGAGAGAGGAGACCGGTCAACCCTCACATTGAGCCTCTAATGAAGAAAGAGCTAAATAAGCTAATAGAGGCAAGCATTATATTCCCGATCAAGCACTCAAGCTGGGTTGCAAACTTGGTTCCGGTCAGGAAGAAGAGCGGAGAAATTAGGTTGTGTGTGGACTTCCGAGACCTCAATAGGGCATCTCTCAAAGATCATTACCCACTTCCTTCGATGGAACAAATATTGCAAGTAGTATCCGGTTCAGAGAGATTCTCTCTCCTAGATGGCTACTCAGGGTATAATCAGGTGATGGTGAAAGAAGATGACCAATTCAAGGCGGCTTTCACCACCACGAATGGGGGGGCACTATGCCTACAAGAAAATGCCATTTGGGCTATCAAATCTTTGGAGCCACTTTCGAAAGGCAATGGATATGGCATTGAGGGTTGATCAATAAAATAGTTTTGATATATCTTGCGACATCACTGTATTCTCAAAAAATGCGGCGGATCACCTCTGTCATTTGAGGCAAGTATTTCAGAGGTGTAGAAGATTTGGGGTATCATTGAATCCCAAAAATGCATATTCTTGGCTCACGAGGGAAAACTTCTAGGCCATATTGTTTGAAAAGGAGGGGTTGGCGATTGACCCGAGAAAGAGTTGAAGCAATTCGAGCATTGCCATTGCGAGTCACAAGAAGGCTCTTCAAAGCTTCTTGGGAAGGATCAATTTTGTCGCGAGTTGTTCCAAACTTTGCGGCTCTCGTAAAAGCCAATAATGCTGATGTTAAAGAAGAGCATGGCATTTAAGTGGACATCGAAGGCAAGGCAAGTTTTGAGGCAATAAAAGAGGCTATATCTCAAGCTCCTGACTCTCGTCAATCCAGACTTCTCTAAGGAATTCATCTTTATATGCCTTTGGTGGTGGAGACACAATTTCTGCAATCCTGGTACAACAAAACAAAGAAGGGTTAGAACAACCAGTTGCTTTCTTCAGTCAAAGCTTGGAGGAATATGAAACTAGGTACTCTTTTATCGAAAAGCATGTCCTTGCAGTAATCAGGAGCTTAAAGAAATTCAAGCACCTAGTCTCAAACAACAAGATCCAATTGTTCGTCTCTCATGCGGGAGTCAAGGAATTCCTTCTAAACAAGGATCTGAATGAGAAACGTGCAGGATGGATAACCCGTGTCATGGAATATGACATCGAAATTAAAGTCACTAAGCTAGTACGTGGAAAAGGACTATGTGAACAGCTAGCTTTGAGTCAGAAAGTTGAAGCAGGTGATGAAAAAGAGACTGCCTTGGTACTGCAGGATGGTCAAGAACAAGAAAACGATGGTGTGCCCACTCCTTGTTGGACTCAGAATATGATACACTTCCTACAGACAGGTCTATGCCCTCCAGAAATGAGCAGAGCAAAGAGGAGATACTTTAGATTACAAGCCATTCCATATGTGCTTGTTGATGGTGTTTTGTTCAAAAAGGACATCAATGGAGTTTTATTGAGGTGCATTGGGATAGTCAAATTGAGAGGGTGTTACGAGATTTTCACGATGGAGATTCTGGAGGACATTTTTCCCCACGAGTAACAGCCCTCAAGATAATGAAGGCAGGGTATTATTGGCTGACAGTGTTCAGCGACTGCCATACATGGATAAGAAAGTGCAAGAAATGTGCACTCTTCACAGGCAAAGAAAGACTGGCAGCGCTTCCATTGCGCCCAATTTTGGTTGACCAACCATTTATGCAATGGGGATTGGACTTCGTTGGGGTCATCAACCCAAACTCAAGCCAAGGCCACAAGTGGATTCTCACGGCAACAGACTATTTCACCAAGTGGACCGAAGCAGTAGCGCTCAAGGAAGCAAATGAGTCTAACATACTAGACTTTTATGAAGGAATAGTGACCAGGTTTGGTGTGCCGTCCACTATCATATCAGACAATGCATTGGCATTTATAGGTTCCAAAATTACAGAATGGGCTGTTAAGAATGGAATCTACTTGAGCACCTCTTCAAATTATTACCCGCAGGGTAATGGACAGGCAGAGTCCACAAACAAAAATTTGCTAAGAATCATCAAGAGGACTCTGGATGAAAATCAAAGAACATGGCATACAAAGCTAAAATCAGCGTTATGGGTGAGAATAACACGAAAAGAGGTCTACTGGGGGAATTCTCCCTACAAGGTGGTCTATGGGAAAGAGCGTGTGCCCATATCATTAGAACTGCACTGCATTGGAGTTCATGAGGCGGTTGGAGTTAGTGAGTTCGAACAATGGAGGCAGGTATGCGAGTTGATGGAATTGGAAGAAATTAGAGAACATGCGGTTCGGACGATCGAAAAGGATCGGGCCTTAGTAAAAAGATGGTTTGATAAGAAGGCAAGAGCAAGGACCTTCCAGGAAGGGGATCTAGTTCTAAAATGGGATGCAGATCGGGCAAGACCAGGAAAGCATTCCAAGTTTGACGCCATTTGGAGTGGCCCCTACATGGTCACGGGGTGCAAGAGTAGCAATGCCTTCGATTATCTACATTGGATGGAGAAGAACTTTCGATTCGGTCAGCGGAATCTATCTTAAACATTGCTACTAAAAAGAGAAAATTTCTACCCTTGTAAATATTAGCTTAGATTTCAATTCCTCTAAGTGCGTTTGCACATTGTCTTGTTGTAGTTAGGTTTCAGTTTCCCTAAGTGCTTTGGCACAGGTTTCGTTGCTCTCAGGTTGTTTCTACAGTTCAAAGTGCTGTCGGAGAAGGAGTTGCGATTTCAGGCTCGGGATCAGATATCAAGTTGGTTTCAAGTTATTTCTTATGACTCCATGCCCAATGGATTGCTAAAAGGCCACTGATCTTCTACCTAGCAGGCAGGTGATCCCATTGAGTCGCCAAATTGTTGTATATATCTTTCCCCTGGGTAGATATAGGCAAGGAGCAAGAGAATGGAGAAATCAAAGAAGCTCAAATCCCTGACATGCGCCCAAGGCGCACAGAATGGGCGCACGACACAGAGTGTCGACAAGGCAAATGGTGCGCCCAAGGCGCACAGAATGGGCGCACGACACAGAGTGTCGACAAGGCAAATGGTGCGCCCAAAGGCGCACGATCGGGAAAATGGAGTTGCGCCACGACATAAAGTGTCGAGCAAGGAGAAATGGTGCGCCCATGGCACAAGAAGAAGGCACGAAATAGGCGACTGAGAAAGAATGGCGACACGAAGAGTGTCGACAAAGGAAAAATAGCGCCTGTAAGTGTGCAAGGCGCAAATGAAATGGCGCACGACACAAAGTAGTGTCGACAAGGGAAAAGAATGCGCGCCTTTGGCGCATGGAAGAAGGATGTCGACACACACACGGATGCGCCTATGGCGCACTTTGCATGGTATGCGCGCCTTATGGCGCACTTCGAGGCGGACAGCGAGAGACCACGACCCGAGATATTGAGATGGCCATAACTTTTGGTGGGAGCTCGATTCACACAAGGTTGGACTTTTGGAAAGCCTACGGTGTCCTCTACCTAACTACGATTGGATATCTTTAATTGGGTGGGAAAAAGTTCTTAAAAATTGCAAAATACAGTTTGCCACTTTTGGGGTTTGATATGGTCCTCACCCACCACCATAATGAGATGAATTAAATACAACTTTGAGGTGGTTGGGGTAGATTTGGACTTTCTCTCTCTTCTCTCTCTCATTCTTCCTATAAATTGTAAGGAGGGCTTCTTTCTAAAGGTTGGACATTCTTGTTTTGCCCCTCCCTTCTTCTCTTTGCAAGTGAACTTGTGGAGTTCAAACCTCCCATTTAAAACTGTAATGCAGCTTTGCCTCTTGGCATTTTGCAGTGTGTTGTATCAATCCTTGGAGCAAATTAATACATGTCTGTGGATGATTCTCAACCCTCTCTGTATTCATTTGCATCCCCTTGATCTTTCACTGTGAATCTGGCTATCTGTGTATGATCTTGCATTGCATTTATGGTCTGTGTTTATTTGGCAAGACAGGTGTTCTTCATTCCTCGGTGCATCACCTCCTTAGCTTAGGTTTATTTTTATGCATTTCTCTCTCCCTGTCTCCTTGGTAGTTAGATTAGGTTTTTTGGGTAAACCTCTGTGTTTCATTGGTGCATCTGAACAGAGGAATAGGAGCCGGCCTTCATCCGGAGAGCTTTTCCGATTTCGCGAGGTCCCACACTTGGGAAAAGCTCCATGTTGTGCGCCTTTGAGACCTTCAACCCATCGCGTTTCAAGTCCTGGGGTCTTGTGATTTCGCATCATCGGGATGAGCAGAACATCACTATCCTGGATAGGGACAATCACTATCAAAAAGCTTGCGTGAAGTAGAAGCTAAATTAGAAACGAGGAGGATGAATTTTTTAGAAGAATCGTGTAGGATGTGTGGGATGGAAGCGTGTGGGGATGATGGCTTAGCATGGTAGGGAAGGAGTGTCGACACTAAAATTTTCCTCCATAATTTCTATTTCATTAATGTATGTATTAGGAATAGGATGTTGTTAAGTGTAATTAGTAGTAGCGTCCGATAGAAGATAATGGTGCGTCGATCTGGCGCCAATAATGTGGAGTACGGTAATGATCAAAGTACAATATGAATGTTGTAAAAAGTAAATATTTGTCGTAAGTGGTCGGTAATATTAAAATGTCAAAGTTTGGGTAATAGAGAAGTAGGGTCTATATGATTAGGAATTAGAAATATTATATTAGTAATAAGGACAAGGAGTGAGGTCATAAATATTTTGTGTATTTTATTTGTAAAAAGTCTAAAAATGTGGAACCCGTGTAAAATGATAAGGTTTATCTTATCTTAAAAGATAAGCTTACATGTACGAGATAAGAGTTAAGGTATGGAATATGATTCGTCGAGTGGATTTCTTATCCTATCTTAGAGATAAGATGGATAAGCTTGGAAGTTCTATAAATAGAGGCCACCCCCTCATTTAGCATAGAAGGAAGTAGTGAGAAATATTGTAGGAAGTGTGCGAAGGAAGCCATCGAGTTAAAGGTGTGTTGAAGAAGCCACTAAGAGGTGTAATTGTAAAGTTTCTCCCATAGTCTTGGTGAAAGGCAAGTGAAGTCAATAACACCGAAGTGCCTCATGGGTGAGATTGTAACAATTTCATGTTAATATTATAATTTACTTTGGTATTTCAGATTTGTCATCATTCTGTCTTATCATAGTCGATGGTATTCTTGTGTTTGTTGTTGTTTTGTTTCAGTTATATTCACCAAACGAAAGGTCATGCATTAATAAATAATCATAGCACGAGGAGTTCGGTGAAGAATTATCATAGTGCGGATTGGTGATGACATTTTGGTTCCGTTGCAGGGACCATTCCTCGTTGGTGGATTTTACGGAGAGATATTCCCACTAAGTCAAAAATCAATTGGAGGGTAACCTTGTTTTTTCTTTGTGCATAGTAGTTACCATGGTAAAGTCATTTTTACCGTGAATAGTAGTTTCCATGATAAAGTCATTTTCTTGTGAATAGTATTTATCACGAGTAAAGTCACTTTTCACATAGTGAATAGTATTTACCGCATGATAACTTCACTTTTTACTAGTGAATAGTGTTTACCATAGTAAAATCAGTTTTTACATGATAAGTCAAGTTTTACCATAGTTTTTTTGTGGTCATTTCTATAGTAATTCCAATTATTTGTGCACATAAGTCTTGTTGATTGTACTTGTGGGTTGGTATTTCATGGTGGTTACTTTTGAAAATGGGAAAGATTCTGTTTTTTTCAGCTCAATCTAATGAAGATGCTTCTTCTTTCATTCAAGAGTTTAAATGATCTTGTATTTGTAATGGCCTCATAAGAAGAGGAACAATGGACTGAATTTTTCCTACCTTTTTGGATGGTTCGCACTTAGGTGGTTTGAAACACTAGGTGATAATGTGAAAAACTCATGGGATTTATTAAGCTGAAAGTTTTCTTGAAGAATTTGGTGAACAACGAAATATGCAGATCTCATGATCGAGATCACAAAGCTAGCCCAAGGAGAGAAGGAGAAGATAAGGGATTATCATGCTCGTGTTCTAGAGCTAAGGAGGAAGCTCGATGCCCGAGATCGGAAGGAAGGATTAGCGGATGGGTTGATGAATGGCGTGGATAATCTCCTCTGTAAGCACTTCATTCTTGGGATGAAGCCAAAGATTAGACAACGAGTGAAGTATGACCACCCAGCTACCATTGAACAAGCAAAGGATATTGCAAGAAGGCAAGAAGAAAGCATGGAAGAGGAGCCCAAAGAAATTGTTGCTAAAGTAGAGCCTACACTAGCACCTTTGGTCCATAATCCACAACCACTCCCGGTGAGCACAAATATTTCTCTTAGTACATCTCTTTGAGTATGAAGATCTACTCAAAAAGATGGGTCGATTAACTATTAATCTTCTTGAGAAAGGAATTTAGTTCTCGGGGAGGAGATAGAGGTCCAAAAAGAAATATTTTGAAGTTGTTTGTTATGGTTGTTATAAAAGGGTCATTATAAGTATAATTGTCTAGATAGAGCTTCTACATACGGTAAAGAGATAATGATAAAGGAAAAGTACTGTGAATTCTCTTGATGTAGTAGATAAGAGTAGAAATAATGAAGTAGATGTGTTTGTAACAAAAAGAAAGAAAGAAAAAGATAATCAAGATGGAAATGATCCTAAGAAGATGAAAGGAGAAACTAGTAAGAAACATAGGAGAAGAAAGTTAGGTGTGCGGGATTTTCTACGATTTCACGGGGCAAGGACCATACTCCATCTTGGAAGATCTGTCCAAAAGGCACTGCAAATATTACATATGGTCAACTCTTGGCTATGTCTTCGAGAAGAGGTGGGAGTTGCGAGGTGGACTCAATGCTCGCGAAGGAAGGAGGTTGAGGTCCCTATTTTGGAGGCGAGAGGTAGATCCCTATGCTCCACAAGTTGAGGTATTATGTAATGGTATTTCAATTCATGATGTCTTAGTTGATGGAGTGTGCTGCGATTAATGTAATGACCGAGTACGTAATGAATATGTTGGGTTTAAAAATTGATCGCCCTTGACACTTATGTTAAGGTCATTAAATAAAGGAAAAACTAAACCGAGAAGGTGTAGTTTCAAATGTGGCAATATCATTATGGGTGTTGTATGTGTGGTAGACTTTCGGGTGATGAAAAATGGTCTTATTGCGTACCCAATCTCTTTGGGAAGACCATGGCTAAGGAGAGTTCATGAGGAACTCTGGAATGAAGGTGTCATGACACTTGGACATGGTAGAGAGAGGGTGAAGATAAATGTGATCCCTCGACATCATAAAGCGAGAACACTGTGGATTCAAGTGATGGCCCGATGATTGGACATCCTCGAGTACTCTAGTACCAGTGAAGTGGACACGAAGATGAAGAAAGCAAGGTGGATGTTTGAGTTATGGATATCCTGCCCAGTCACACCAACTCATGACCCCATAAAATTATCGAAGAAGAAGTTGATGATCGTCTCCAACAAATAAAGATTGGTGATGTTGTGATGGAGAGTGAGAAGGAATCCTACCTCTAGCTCTTTGAAGGTACATACACCTATTCACTTTTGATTACAAGGAACTCCGTCAAGTAAGTTGGGTAGAACATTGTATTGAGTGGTAGATGGTGCTAAGCCCATAAAGCAAATGCCATATAGAATGAATCCTAATTTTTCCAAGGCCGTAAAAGAAGAAATAGATAAGTTGCTTGATGCAAGATTCATATTTCTTTGTGGAGAATTGAGAATGGGTTTCTCCCATTGTGATCTCAATAAAAAAGAATGGGAAGCTACGCATTTGTGTTGATTACTGAGGAAGCTCAATAAGGCAACAAAGAAGGATCATTACCCTCTTCCCATTTTCAGATCAGATCTTGGGCGAAGTAGGCTGGCCGGGAGTGCTTTATAGTTTCTTTGATGGATATAGCGGCTATAACCAAGTTCGTATAGCGAGAGAAAGATCAGGTGAAGACCAAGTTCACCACTCCTTGGGAGCGTTTGCTTATAGAGTTATGCCTTTTGGGTTGTGTAATGCTCGGCAACATTCCAGCGTTTGATGAATAGGGTGTTTGAACCCTACATTGGGACCTTCATCGAGTATTTACGGATGATTTTGCATCTATGGGAGCAAGTTGGACCACCTGCACCGAGATGGAGACAACATTTCAAAGGTTAGATGAAGCACAAGCCTCACTAAACCCTCAAAGTGTGTCTTTGGATGTTCTAAAGGTGTTTTGTTAGGGCATGTTGTATCCAGAGATGGTATTAGTGCGATCACGATAAAGTTTCAAAAATCAAAGATTTACCATTTCCTCTTAATAGAAGTAAGTTGAGATCATTTTTAGGCCATGTGGGTTACTATAGAAGGTTCATCAAGAATTTCTCAAAGATTGCCTGACCACTAACCTAGTTCTTGAAGAAGGATGTTACTTATGAACTAGGAAATAAGGCACATGAAGTTTTGGATAAGATGAAGGAAGCCTTGGTGTCTTCACCTGTTTTGAAGAACCCAAATTGGAGTAAGCCATTCATTGTGTACTGTTTGATGCCTCGAGATGCAACACTAGGAAGTACTTTGAGCCAAAAGGATGAAAATGGGAATGAACATCTAATTTACTTTGGGAGCGGAGACAAATGAGCGAGTCTTGAGGTAAATTATCATGGCGAAAAAAAGAGGCTCTAGCTATCATTTTTCTTTGTAAAGAAGTTTAGAAATTACTTGTTAGGGCAAAAATTTCTAGTTGTAATGAGATCATCGAGGCTCTAAAATATATTGTAAATAAGCCTAACCCATCGGGAGGATAGCGAGATGGATAATTTTGCTACAAGAATTTGAATTTGATATTATAGATAGGCGGGAAAGAAGCATGTCAATGCAGATGCACTCTCTCGAGCCTATGATGGTTTAAGATCATCTTGTGATGATGATGATTTCCCCGATGCAGCATTGTTATCCCTTGACACAATCCCTAGTGAATACATAGATATTTGGAATTATCTAAATGAATTCAAGTTTCCTGATGGTGCCAATGCAAAGACTAAGAGAAAGATTACTCAAGCCAGTCGTCCATATTCTATTCTACATGGAGTATTATTTGAATAGGACACGATGGAGCAAGAGTCAAGAGAGGCGGTTGGACGTGATCAAGGAAGGAATTGCTAGAAGAATTCCACAATGGTACATGTGGAGGCACTTCTCTGGACAACTTACAGCAAGAAGGATCTTGGATGCAGGTTATCACTGGCCCACTCTTTTTAAAGATTGTTATAATTATTGTAAGACATGTGATATTTGTCAAACACATGGTAACTGTAAGAATTCATCAGCTCCATTATGCCCTATTCTTCCACTTGGTCCCTTTGAAAAGTGGGGAATAGACATTGTAGGTCCACTTCGACTACCTCACACTAAAATAAGTATATTGTAGTTGCCTGCAGTTATTTAACCAAGTGGGTTGAAGCTAGGCCATTGAAAACAACTTCCATGGATGAAGTGGCAAGGTTCATATTTGAACGCATTGTCACCAGATTTGGTTGTCCATTAGAAATATGAGATCAAGGAAGCCACTTCATTAATGAGGTGGTAGAAGCCCTAGTCAATAAGTTTTCTATTAAGCACGGGAAGGCAACAACATACAAACCAAGCACAAATGGCAGGTGGAGCGAACAAATTTTGTGTTGTGTCAAATTCTAGCAAAAGATGCGGCCTTGCGGTACATAAATGGGATAAGAGGATTCATGCGGCATTGTGGGCATATAGGGCAACATCAAAGTCAGCAACAGGATACTCTCCATTTGATTGGCCTATGGCATTGATCGATTCTTCCTATTGAGTTTGATATTCCCCCTTTGTGAGAGTTATGAAAAATGAAAGGATGGATGAAAGTGATTGATAAAAGAAAGGTTGGTACATATTCATTTGTTAGAGGAAATGAGGGAAATAGCAAAGGATACAAACCATAAGAAGAAAATGAAGCGAGAAGGAATACTTTGATCAAAAGATCCTTTGGTCTCCATTTCAGTGAATGACTTGGTTCTAGTATATGATTCGAGATACAAAAAAAAAAGAAGACAGAGGAAATTTCTTCCAAAATGGATGGGGCCTACAAATAGCATGTTTGTGCATGAAAATGGTACGTCTGCATTTGGAGGAATTGGATGGCACTCCCATTACGAAATGGGTCAACCACGACAAGTTGAAGATTTTCCATGCGTAAGAGTCTACTACGAGGATAGAGTAGAAGCTAGGAAGGGGAAGATGTCGACACTAAAATTTTCCTCCATAATTTCTATTTCATTAATGTATGTATTAGGAATAGGATGTTGTTAAGTGTAATTAGTAGTAGCGTCGATAGAAGATAACTTGGTGCGCCGTCGATCGGTGCCGCCAATAATGTGGAGTACAGTATGATCAAAGTCAATAGGAATGTTGTAAAAAGTAAATATTTGTCGTAAGTGGTCAGGTAATATTAAAATGTCAAAGTTTGGGTAATAGAGAAGTAGGGTCTATATGATTAAAATTAGAAATATTATATTAGTAATAAGGACAAGGAGTGAGGTCATAAATATTTTGTGTATTTTATTTGTAAAAAGTCTAAAAATGTGGAACCCATGTAAAATGATAAGGTTTATCTTATCTTAAAAGATAAGCTTACATGTACTGAGATAAGAGTTAAGGTATGGAATATGATTCGTCAGTGGATTTCTTATCCTATCTTAGAGATAAGATGGATAAGCTGTAAGTTCTATAAATAGAGAGGCCACCCCCTCATTTAGCATAGAAGGAAGTAGTGAGAAATATTGTAGGAAGTGTGCGAAGGAAGCCATCGATTAAAGGTGTGTTGAAGAAGCCACTAAGAGGTGTAATTGTAAAGTTTCTCCCATAGTCTTGGTGAAAGGAAAGTGAAGTCAATAACACCCGAAGTGCCTCATGGGTGAGATTGTAACAATTTCATGTTAATATTATAATTTACTTTGGTATTTCAGATTTTTCATCATTCGTCTTATCATAGTCGATGGTATTCTTGTGTTACATTGTTGTTTTGTTTCAGATTATATCCACCAAACGAAAAATTTGTGCATTAATAAATAATCATAGCACGAGGAGTTCGGTGAAGAATTATCATAGTGCGGATTGGTGATGACAGGATCTTGGTGAGGGAGTCTAAGAGAAGTGAAGAGCGGAGCGTGGAGGAGATAGCATAAGGAAAAGAGTATGGGACGTAGGATGGAAGGCGAGTTGGGAAGCGGTTGAGTTAGGTGAAGAGAAGGGAGAGGAGATGGAATAAAAGTCAATGGGGTGCAAGGGGAGAGAGAGGAGTCAACGTGGGAAGGAAAGGAAATGGTGGCCGAGTGGGAGATGGGTGGACAAGAGGTAGTGTGGGGAATCTTGTGGAGTAGTGGGTATAAGGGACAATGATGGAGATGGGGAGTGGAGAGGAGTTCGGGAGCAGGGGAAGGGAGATAGGGCAGTGTGGATGGAGCTCGGGGAGGAGAAAAAGGAGAGCAGGCGAGAGGAGAAGGGAGATGTTGGAGATGGGGATATTTGGGAGTTACGAGGAAGAGGAGATGGGAGAGGGGAGATGTGGGTGGCGAGTGAGGAATTGAAGCCGAGGGGAATGGTAGGGAGGAATGGAAGTTGGGAGGATGTAACCGAGGCAAGGGAGATGGAAGGAAGGAGAGGATAGGTAGGCAACGTGGTCTACGTGGGAGGTAGAGACTTGAAGGTGGAGTGGAGAGGGATGGTGGTGAATTCGTGGAGCGAGAGTGGAGGAGGTGTGGTGGAGATGGGAAGAAAGGACGCGGCCGAGTGGAGCAGTGTGGTCTGTGGGGAAGGAAAGGAGAGGGTGGTGAGTGGGAGATGGGAGCTTGGTTAGGGCGATGGGTAGTTTAGGATAGTTAGGAATTTTTTTATTTTTGATTTTATTTTAATTTTTTAATCATTTATTTAATTAAATATAAAAAATGAATTCTATAGTACACGTAAAACAAGAACAAAACTATGATGATTTTTTTAATCAAATGAATATGGATTATTACAAAGATTATAGATTCTTATAATTGTGAAAAATGAGATCTATATCTATGGTACAATTAAGACCGCAAACGAAAAGTTAGAAATTATTTTCGGATTTATTTCCCATGCGGGTGAAACTTAGTACCAGGCTGGTAAAACACTAGAAGAATAATTACCTCGAAGACGACACAAATCTCTGCTACGGACAAGGATAAAACCAAACCTGCACGAGGTGAATAAAAGGACAAAACAAACAAATATGACCAGATCTTGGATCTGGTCCCACCAGGTGTGCCAAATGTTGATATGTGTTTCCAACTTCCTATCCGGTGAGTGTATGAGTAATCAAGAAACACGAGACAACGTCGAGTATACAAGGGCTTAGTACCTTGGAGATGGAGATGGATGATACGGGCACAAAGAAGTTAGATCTGCAAAACTAAACTAGATAAGATTAGAACACAATATGTGGGGGTTTCCCAGACAGTGCCAGTTCCAAGAGGATTTCAACTCCCTTAGAGGATGTAAACCCCATGTTAGACAATAATTAGATCATGAACAACAGTAAAAATGACAAGCAAATGGAATAACAAGAGTACTTAGCTCATGTCCTGCTATGGAAATGAACCGGGCATCAAGATGGCAAGATAAGAGACACTATCAGAGCTTTCTTCTTCTTTTGTCTAAAAATATATCCTCCTTTTCTAAGTCTTCCATCTAGGTTTTGAAAATGTCTCCTCCTCCTTGAAACATGGGGAAAACCCCATATTTATAGCTTAGATATGAGACTAAACTGCAGGTTAGATGATACCCAGGGTGTAGTAAAGTAACTTGAGTTAGGGATGTGATGTGATCATGTGGGTCCCATATTTTGACTTATTAGGCAAAGTGGGGGACATGATTTGAATGGGAGGGTGAGATAAATATTTCATTTTAAAAAGAAGGTGTCGGATGGGTGCATTTTGAATTAAATAATTTGTGAGAGATGGGGGATGATTCCAAAAATTGAATTATCAAATGGGTCCATATGGAGCCCATTGATAATCAATCAAATAATATGAAAAAATAGATAGGATTTTATTTAATTTAAGATAAAGAGAAGCGGGGATGGAAATTGTGTGAATATAAGATGTCGAGTGCGCTTATCTTTGAAAAATAAGTGTCTACAGTAGTGCGTGCTTGGTCGTAAGTTTAATCTTTTGGGTGACCGTCGGGGTCAGTTTGACTCCCCATATTGTACCTTTTCTTTTTTGAATTTGATGTAGTTTTTGGTTTTATAGGTCAACATCTCTTTGCAAGTTATAGGTGAATTCTGAAATCATAGTACGACATACAAACAACCAACAATGACTTTTAGCGAACATCTTGCAACACTAGAAAAATCAGGTTTTAAGACCTTTCACAATCACAAGCACCTAGAAGCAGACTCTAGTGCTTAGGAACCCTTAACCCAATCCAAACGCCGCATTCTATGCTCATACGGAAATTATAGAATTTTTTTTGCTCATTTGTGAGAGTCTTCACATCATGTTCATCAATTTTCTAGTCCATATCAATTCCAGGGATAACGTGAATCATCTAAGTCATTTTAGATAATGCCATGGCCTTCTTAGGTTTAAAACTCAGTGAGTGGGCTGTTAAAAATGGGGTGTATCTTAATAATTTTTCTAACTATTATCCGCAAGGAAATGGTTTGGCTGAGTCTAGGAATAAGAATCTCATATGGATCATAAAATGGACAATGGATAATAACAAACAAACTTGGAATGCCTAACTTAAGACTGCCTTGTGGGCATATTAGATCACGCCAAATATGGTTGTAGGAAATTCCCCTTTCGTGATTTTATATGGTATGGAAACAAAACTCCCTTTGTCTCTGGAATTTCCCTCCTTGGAGTTAGCACATCAGTTGGAGGTTATGAAAAGTGATCCTATAACAGTAAGATTTACTAAATTAGTTAAATTGGAAGAAGTTAGGAGGAAAGCTATGAAGACTTTGGAGTTGTAGTAGGCTCAAACGGAGAAGACTTTTGACAAGAAATATTCTCATAAGAACTTTCAGGAAGGATGTTTGGTTCTCAAATGTGATGTTGACAGAGCCAAGCAAGGAATGCATGCAAAAGTTGACACCCTATGGAGTGGACCATACATCATTACAAGCTATAAAGAGGAAAATTCATTTTTCCTATCCAAACTCAATGGAGAAGCACTGCCTATCCCGATGAATGGGATACATCTCAAAACTTGTTTTTGAGAAGGTTCCAACTTGTATAGTATTAGTCTAGGTTTATTTCCTCCAATTTCTTTGCATAATGTTTAGTTTTCTTTGTTTGTTTTTGTTTGTTTTTCTTGGATTTGTTTTCCTATTGTGTTTTGTTATGAATATTTTCAAGGTCTAGGACTCTCTTTCCCAATGGATTGCTTAAGGCCACTGGAATAATGCTTAAGAGGTAATCATCCCTGAGAGGTCACCAAAAATGTTAACTTTACAAGTTCACTTTTCCAAGAGGATTTTTAAAAATTTTCTTGCAAATTTTCTACCTTAACCATTATTCAATTTTTTACAAACTTTTTTTAAAAAGTTACTTCAGTGTCATTCAGATCAGATTTCAGTCTATGGAAGTCAACATGCATTTTACATGCAAAATGCACGTTGAGTTCTGAAACCCAAAACCCACCCCAATTAGACTTTGGAAACAGAATTTGGAATTGTGAGTATGTTTCGCATGTATTGTACCTTCTAAAATCTGAAGTCGATTCCACATTATCAATTCAGAATTCAGAGTCCAAAGTGTAGAATGCATGCATTCTGCACCCGACTTCCAAATTCTAAAAACCTGATCCTTCCACCACATGTTAGACTTCAGAGTCCAAAGTGCAGCCTGCATGCAGTCTACACTCCAACCTCCGAAATCTAATCCCTGACGGAAATAAATTCCCAACCACCCACACGTGCCGGATTGAAGGTAATTAATTTTTACTTTGCTATAAAAGGATGAATTTTACTTATCATTTTTACTAGACAAAGTAAGTACTCTGACATTGATGACATATCTCTAAAACCCGATCGTACCCCTAGGCATATTTGAAGCATTTTTTCATATTTTCTCATCTGTTTAAGGTAAGTTTGCAAGTTTTGTTTTCCTTTTTTACTTTTTGTTAGGGTTTTTATAGGGGTTTTTATTTTATTTTGGTCTATCTTATAAGGAAAAATTATTTGTTCCATCTCATTTTTCTTTGTGGTTTCATCTTCAAATATTTCTAAATGGATTTCTCTTCCTTGGCATTCATGTTTTTTTTAAGCCGAGATTTTGAAGCCTTGCGAAAAAAAAGAAAAATTACTTCAAGAAGAAAAATTCCTTTCAAAAACCACAGTGCCTTGCAAGAAGTGATTTACACCTTTCAAAAGTAAAAAAATTGACAATTATATTGCAAGTTCATAAGTCAAGAATTTAGGAGGTTTAGAAGTTCAGAGGTTCAGAGTTTGAAGTTCAGTACTTCTGTAGTTTGGAAGTTCGGAGGTTCGAAGTTTCAGAAGTTTGATACTTCGGCACTTCATGTTTCAGTGTTTAGAACTTTGTATTTTTGGCATTTTGGATTTTCTGAGGTGTGCTTTTCAGGGTCTCGAGATCTGTTCATCAAGGTTTAAGTTACGATTTCAGAACTTCGAGCTTTGGAATTTCAGAAGTCTAGGTTGAGTTTATAGGGTGTGTTACAAGCATTCACTTCCACCCCGAATTCTGATTTTTTATTTTTCAACAGGGAAAATGTTTGGTTCTTCATCAAAGGGAAGGACAAGATGAAATTCGGCTATCAAGGAGTAGCTCCCCCTACAAGCATTTCATCGATGTAGATAATATTTGGAATACATATTTGGGACATATTGACATGCCCAAATTATGGGGAAGAGACAAGGATTTGAATAAGAAACCATAGATGCAATCCATTTTTGACATTGGGCTTTCCCTTACTGCCACATTTACCAAATCCATGTAATGTCCTAAATTCATGATTTTTCATAGCATCTCACTTTGACAAAAACTCACATACCATAAAAGATGAAGATGGCATAGTGGTGATTAGGATGGATAGTGATTTCTTTGAAGATCTATTGAAACTCCCTGATGTCGAAGAATATGCCACTATCTCCTCGAGAGTCTTCTCTAGAGCATTGGATTGCAGAGAATGATACTTGCACAAGGGTCGTCAACAAAAGCTATTTGGCTAAAACTAAGAGTTCACTGTCTAGATTCCCCAAGACAATTCCCCTGTCTGATTTCATTGAAGAAGTGAATGATAATATTACACTGTTGAGTAGGGTTATGGGTCTCCCTTCTTCTAAGGAGTTCCAAGAGTGGATGTAACTTTACATTTCCACAATTAAGAGAAATAATGACCTTATTTGAGTGGGTAGGTATCTATTTATAGCTCCCTACGTTCACATACATTAGAGTGCCTAGATTTGTAGGTGCTCCTAATAAGTTGCCAAGATGCCCAATGGACAAGTGGGTTCGAATGGAATTGGGTCGTCAGTTGTTGAGTTATCACAAGATCCAATATGATCGACATAAATCAGGAGACCAATTTCCCATAACTATAGGTAGATACACGTGCACTTCTACATACAAAGATAAAAATATCGAGGGGGATATGTCATAGATGAATCTAAAAACATTCCACCCATGCAGTAATTTTGACTACTGGGAAAACTTCGGGAAGACAGGATCAACTAGTATTCACATACCTCAATTGGAGGACATTTGGATCCACTGCCGAGATGAGAATGTACTAAGAGAAAGAGAATTTGAAAGGTTAACCCTTCAAGAGGTCACACAATATGGAATTACGGTCATCCCAGGGCCTATAGGATGACAACTAAGTTTTATATCCTTCTTACGATCAAAATAATGTCATGAATCAACCTTTTCCTTGGATTGATTGGTCAGTTGAGGAATGTAGCAACACAAAGGAAAGGGTTGGTCCCATTCTAAATCAGACCTGCCAATGGTTGATAACTTTGGGAATTATGCCCAAAGCATTAAAGCAGCTTGACACATAGTTTATACAAGAAAAGTCAATGGTGGGTCATATCACTCCATCAAAAGGGAAGAGGTCGAATCCTAAACCTATCTCAAGGCCTCGTAAGATTTCTTTCATTGTTGGAGGTTCAGGATCCTCTTCTGGAGTTTCTACAAAGGGAGATACATCTCCCAAAGTGCAATCAACTGAGGTCATTGAACTCAGTTTTTCCCCTCAAATCCCTCAAGTGTCACAATCATCCCTCTCCTCATCTTTTCCATCTTCACCATCCTCGGTTCCTCTTTCCCCTCCACCTCTCACTCTTCCCTTGACCATGTCTTCTATTTCCTCTATTCCCACTTCTCCTACATCTCTCACCACATGTCCCTCTATGGCTCATGTTTTCTCTTCCCTTCCAACTCTTTCAACTGGAGATATTTTGAGGTTAGGATCTCCTTTCGGAACTCCTCTTCCCAAACAATATCTTCTTGTTTCCACTTTTATTTCACCCACACCTGAGGCCATCCTTTCCACTCCACCCTCCATTGTCACCACATCATTGCCACTTTCAAGTGACTACGACTAGTGCCCTATTCATATCAACTACACCAAGTACTACTGTAAAAATTCCTATGTTGTCTTCTGAGTCTTCTTCTTATATTCTTGTGTGGTTGCATAGGTAAACACAAAAATAGAAGAAGAAATCCCTTATTGTTGATGTTGTCAATTTAAGTATTTTAGATCTAACCCCCATAAGACTATCTAAGTGACCGAGGGTTGTTTCTAACCTATCGGTTGATCAAAAAGATAACGATTTGTTGAGATAGCCACTCCAGTTTTGGGGAAAACTAAGGAGACTATTACAACAACAGATTATCAGGTTTCTAGGTTTTCTCTCTAGAAAATCCACCCATAAAGGTGTGAAGAAATATGTTCAGGTGGCCTTGGGTAATTTTCTAGAGAAATATGATAAAGATAAAGCAACCAAGGATGAGCTTAAGGGAAAAGTTTAACAACTAACTTGTCCTTTTAACTAAGATCACACAACCCGTCTAGACTACCGCACTTGTTATTCCTCCAAGATTTGATGATCCATCTTTCTCTATGGTAGAAAAGATTGGAAAAAAGGGAAGAGAAGTAGGGGGTTGGATGGAAAACCTAATTCAAGAGGTAGATAAATTGTTGTTGATTTATATAGTGAATTGTATGATGAAAAATATGTCATCTTGAAGATGAATGAACTCCTTACTGAGGAGAGTGATAACTTAGAACTTTCTCTTGAAATGTGGAAGGAAATTTGAAGTGTCAGCTTTGATCTACTTCTAAAGGAGGATGTTATAGATGATGTTTCAAAACCTTTTGAATTTAAGGAAGAAATGGAATTTAGAGTTCAGATATTGCAGGAGATCATGTCAAAATTGGAAGAGAAATGAGTTGAAGCAATGGATGGTTTGAATGACATTATGGAATAATTCAACAATATAAATTGCAAATTCCTAGAAAAAAATGTTGTTGTTCTTCCAATTGATCAGATTATTTCTCATTTTAAGAGTTTGATAAATCAGGATGATGATGTAGTGAAGTATTTTAGTCTTGACTCTATTTACAGGTTGGTATCTTACCAAAACTTCATGAGTCAGCTCAAGAAGGTGATAAATGAGACTAAAATATTTCTAGCTAAAGTAACAAGGGAAACTGAGTCAGCAAAAATTCTAAGCCACTACACATGTGGACATGAGGATGAAGAATTCCAGGGGATTATCAAGTGATTTATCGATTTCAGGCACAAGTTAGCTGAGGAAGAAGAGAAGAAAGAGGAACCAGAAAAGAAAGGAAGTGTTTCCAGTCCTAGCTAGGCATGACAACCATTGTTGAACAGTCTCTAATCTTCGAAACTATTGGAAGTTGCAGGGTTCACTTGGTCAAACTGTGCAACTATTTTTTCTATTTTCATGGGAGGTTATTCCCTAAATATAAATGCATTCTATTTTTAGTAGGAATTAGTTAAGGGGTAAAGCTATAATTTCTCAATCCTCTTAGTCTATAAATGTGTTGGTGAGAAAATTTGTCGGGTAGACAAATCAGGTGTCTCCACCAACATTCATGGGGCTACACCCCTCTGCATTGAATGATACAACTCCCATTATTTAAAGTAAACTAATACTTATCCTATCTAAATGATGTGGGTGGCCAAATTGGTTGGGGATCACACAAGGACACTCCACTGAACCTGTGGTAAAAGTGCTTGTACGGGGTACAAGGGAGGAAATTACAGTGATAAAGGTAAAGAGGGGGAAATTATGCAAGGAATATTACTTCATGAGTATATTGCAGAGCTCACACCCAATAACTAGAGTAGTTCAACCTTCAATATAGAGGAAAACACAAGGAAGCTAGTAAGACCAATGAATTAAGACACCAAGTTCCTCTCAATTCCATACATGATCAACTATGCTTGCAAATTTCATGAAAGAGAGAAATAGAGGGAAAATAAGAAAGGGAAATAGAATAAGTGTAGCTTTTATTCCATGTGTAGTGATGAATACAAAGCTTCAACCAAGCTATCACAATGTTACCTAGTAAGAGTTCTTCTAAAAATTTGGAATCCTTAGAATGGAGAGGCCATCCCAATTTATAGCAATCTGAATTTTCCTTTCACCTCCTCACATGACTCTTCATTTCCATATTCCACTCGTGACATTTTTTTTTCCATGAATTAAGTATTTCCCTTATAATTTTGAGAAAATATTTTTACAAATTTAAAATAGGTCACTTAAGTGAATAGGACAAAATACAATAATGATGCATAATGAAGAATTATAATGGAGAGAGAAAGAAGAGAGGGGAAGAGAGGAAGAAGGAAGGAATGAAGGGAAAACACTCCTCATGACGATTTTTTTGAATGCTTTGATGCAGTGATGAACTTTGAGCGAAGA
The DNA here is from genome assembly GCA_018340775.1 of Taxus wallichiana var. yunnanensis. Taxonomy (NCBI): domain Eukaryota; kingdom Viridiplantae; phylum Streptophyta; class Pinopsida; order Cupressales; family Taxaceae; genus Taxus; species Taxus wallichiana. The sequence goes on from CM031237.1 coordinate 8,943,135, forward strand.
TTTCTGCCACTGGTGATATTATACATTGATGAAGATTACACTCTTGAATAACTTTGAATCATTTTCCCAATCTAGTGATGACCATAAACTCCTAGACCATAGAATGAGTGTTCAGAAACACTATTATGAGGTTTACAACTGCAAGCTCGAGATGAACACATACAATGCCCACGATGACCCTCCTTGAAACTTGGTTGATGAAATCCTTGACTCATTGAAATAATTTTGATTAAATCTCTTTGAATCACTCGGCTCTTTAAGTGACGAAGATGAATTCACATGATGTGCCTTGTGATGCCCTAATTTGTAATATGATATTATTGTTCCAAACCACAGAAAAACCGCCATCTCTTCATGATTGATTACACCTGAGAACCTAGACCAACTTGTGCACTTGAAATTCATGTTTCCTTGACACTTACTATATTTGGAAGGGACAAATTACTATCTTTAGTAAGTGTCATAGTTTTCCTTTCTAGACCCCAAATGGTGATATCAACCTGAATGATTATCCCTCAATGTCTCATTGTGCCAAACTTGCCCTTTGAGAACAACTGCTATTTTTAGTAAGTACACATGGGGCAACTTACTATTTTTAGTAAGTGTTGTAGTTAGCTTTTCCCAACCTCAACCAGATATGGTAGCTTGAATTATTTCTTCTTATTGTGTTCCTCTCACCTTTTGGACCAACTAGATATTTATAGCAGGGGCTTGTGGAACCACTTACTATTTTTAGTAAGTGTCAATTGTGAGTCGAGATGGCCTTTTGATGACTTTTCCTATGATACTCCCTCTATGTTCATCACCTTCTTCATAGCCTCTTCAAATGGTGGCTTATCCAAAGTAACAAACCCCTATGTAGGAACACATGTTATTTTTATTAAGTGCACCACAAATTTCAAATTGAAACAAAACAGGTCTTGAAACTCTAGGTTTTATTAAGGGTTCCACACTCCGCATTTTGAGTAATTCCTTCATCTGAACAAGTGGGAAAATGATATTTTCATTGGTGGGGGAAGAATACTGAAAAAAAAAACACAGCCCTCCATATCCCTAAAAAATAGGGACTTCATGGCACGAAAACTAGTTTACGTGAAACTAGATTTTTCAATGATCATTCCCTCCAATTTTCACGCGATTTCGCTCGCTGGAACCTTGAGAAGTGAAGATGTAGCTCGCTGCCTTTTTCACAATTGTTATTCATGTGATAGGGTAGAACTATGATGAAAACTCATTCCTCCATATCCCTAAAAAATAGGGACTTTATGGTGCACAAACTAGTTCACGCGAAACAATATTTTTCAACGATCATTCCCTCCAATTTTCGTGTGATTTCGCCACTGGAACCCTGAGAAGTGGAGAGGTAGCTCGCTGATTTTTTCCACTACTGTGTCATGGTGGCCATTAATGGAGCTTGAAATTTATAGGTCTAGTTTTTATCTATGTTTGTGATGAAATCAACTCCATTGTGATAGGTTTTTTCTTCTTGTCTCATTGGTGAAATTTCTCTTCGATCCGGTTGCCGGTTTGACGGGAAATTGAACTTTGTTCTTCGTGGAGCCGAAAGTGAAATTTATTCAGTGTGATAATTCCTTACTATGAATGGGAGGTTTGAAGGTGATTTTTTAATGGCATTCAAGAGTGAAGAACTCAGCAATAAATGGTTCTTCGTTTCATGTATTGGCTTGCAAGATATGTTCAAATCTTCGTCTCATGGCAATGGAGGTTTTTGAAGAATTCCTTCACTCTTATCTTTCGTTCTTCATTCCTTTGGCTCTTTTGATCAATATATTATTTGAAACCTGTGAATATTCATGGAGTGGAAGGTTTTTTTTCCATGGTGGAGCTAGTTTGGAGCAATAATGGTGGACTGAGGTGTTCTTTATAACTTTTCTTCTGGCAGTGAGAAGCAAGAAGCGGTAAACAGTTAGAAATATTTTCAAAATTTTGAGTTTGAGTTGGGAAAATTTTCATGTCCCTTATGTACCTCACCTCAAATGTATGTGAGGGACATCAATTTCACAATGCACCTCATCTTGACACGTGGCAGAGATCCGACATGACAGGGGATTAAAGCCAAAAAAGCAGCTTTAAAGCATTGAGGGGTTGGAAGCTGGTCACATGGGTGACCAAAAGTATCCTTAGGGGATGGGTGAATTTTTCCAACCTTGATGTCCCTGACCTTAAGGGATGTGAGGGACACAAAATCTCGCTAGGCTCCTAGAGCTGACATGTGTCCTTCCAAAATTTGACTAACTCCCGAACTCGCTCCAAGAGGGCAACTTGAAACAACGATAACGTGAGCTCTCGATGGACTTTTTCGATGAAATTTTATATGATATTGATTGGAAATGTACTTTTGAATCAAATGGTTTGGGTATCAGGTATTTAATCCTCCATTTTATCCATGATAAATCATATTTTTTATTTGGTACTCCACCTATGTATGATAAAAACTGCTTGCAAACCCATTGCGCCAAAGTGTTGTAAAAATATAATTTCACCATACTTTAGGGATTTTAATTCCCTTTCTGAAGATGTTTTTTTCTCCTAACTCTATCTAGAGCTCCTGAAATCACCTTCAAAAGCTCAGCAGTTGTTTTGGCATGTGCATTGCCTAGGCCTGTGAACCCTGATTTGAGTGAAATTGTCCCAACTTCTCTCGATCCTTCCTAAATATTCCTAAATAAATTTCATGATGTTCCTATGCCTTTGATTCACCTCTGTGTATGATTTAGCTTATGTTTTCTATTCCATGGGTTTCTCCAGTCCTAGGAAGGCTAGTGATAGCCCTTCCCACAACCGCCCGAAGTTTGAATTTTTCAAAGAAATTCTAAAATCACCTAGGGGGAATGATTGGAATTTCCTAAATCACCTAAGGGGATGAGATAACATAAATTGGGATGTCACTCGAATTGCTGGGCATACTTGGGGTGCCTTGGAAGGGTAAAACTTGAAAAAATTAACACATGGGTATAGTTGTCATGCTTGGAAATTGTCAATTTCCTTGTTACACATTTGCATGACAACAATATGGGAGGATGCATTATGTTTTAAAAAAATTAGATCTCATTGTGAAGGGCTCTATAATTCTATAGGAGTCTTTAAACAAGCTTTAAGCCTTTGTTATATTCAAAACAATATTTTTCCTTTGAATATTTGATGTATTGTGCACTTTAATAATTTAGTTAATACTTGTGAATGATTTAATTCCTTGTATGTGTGGATTATATTGTCATTATATTAATTATCTTTTTCAATTAATATGTAACTTTCATGTGTAATTTTTAGTTTTAGTTGTGGAAATTATTGAATCCCTTCTGTTACTCAAGTTTTGTACTCATTTGGCATAGTGATTGAGAAAGATTATTAGGAGATGTGCATGTGATATATTGTTCGCAATATTACTATGTGTATATGAAGTATATTTTTTGTTCCATAATCCTTTGGTGCATCACCACTTTTATACATATAAATAATTCTCTTACCCCTTTTTCCAAGAGCAATTAGATTAGTTTTATTTCAAGTATTGTAGCCCTACATCTTGATCTTAAATAAAATGCACCAAGTTTAAAAGGAATTCAGCATTCTCGGAGGTTCATCCCAAGGCACCAAGATCCCACACCTTGGGTATGTTCCCATATTGCAATGAATCACTTAAAGATTCAACGGGTGCATGATCCAAGTGACAACAATTTTGGCACGCCAGTGGGACCACTAAGAGTTGGTACTCTTAAAATTTACATAAATTAGGGTACCTAGTGACTCCACATCTCTGGATTTTGAGATTCAATGTGTTACCTTATGCAAAGAATTCATACAAGAGCTTCTTCAAAGAAAGGAAGTCAATGGTATATTGAATTGTATTTGTCTCCTCCGAGAAGAAGAAAAGGTGAAGCTTCGTCGTCATCTTGTAGAGGTCATTCTACACCTCCTTTTGGAAGGCTCCCTTTACCAAGAGAAAATCAATCACTTCCCACTATGGAAACAATACGAGCTCAAGTTTTCCATGCTTTTAATGGCAGAAGTCCTCTTGCACTAGCTCAACGTGATGCTATATCCATATCTGCGCTCAAGAGTTTACCTTTTTACACAAGGGAAATAAGTATCACTCTCATAGAACACATTCAGGATGTGTCTAGCATCTGTGCAATTCATAATGTCACTGAGGAAAATGTTGCAGTCTGGATTCTTGCTATTTCCTTTAAGGGAAAATCACTTCAATGGTTTCATGGGTTAGAGGCTAGCATTGTACGTAATTGAGATGAGTTAGGAGAGAAGCTTTGCAAATTGTTCGGGGATAAGAGTGATTACTTGTCACTTATGGAATAGTTAACCACCATAAAGAGATCTCCTCAAGAGTTCATGGGAGATTACAATTTCTGATTCCATAAAACTTAGAACAAGATCCCAGTATCGATAAAGCCTTCCCTAACTAACACATTTTTACTACTTAAGGGCTTTGAACAGTGATATTGTGGTCATGATTCAGTCGATGGGTGGAGTAACATTACCCAAATCCTACGATATTGCCATAAGAGCTAAAAATTGTTTGATCCAAGTTGGTAAAATAGCCCCAAGACCACCAATTCCTTTGTATCCCGAGTTTCCCACTAATCAACCAACTATCACTCCTCTTCCTCTGTGCCCAGTCAACCAACTCCATCTACATCTTCCCCATCAAATGATCTTCATGATGTCAAATCATTGCTTCAAATTTTTGGAAACAAATTGGTATCTCTTGAGAGGAAACGGTCCCAATATTCCGTCATTATCCACCCCATAATTAGCAGTATCAATCCAATAGGTAGTCATTTCAAAATAATAACCAATCTCAAAACCAAGTTTTCATTCTTAAACCCTTGAATGTTAAGGCTCCCCTTGTTACTAGTTCCTCTAGAGCCCTTGTCCCTGTGTAAAACAACTTGGTCCATGATTATGAATGGTGTTACCCTTTCTCTCAACCACACAATCAAAATATATGCCCCAATGGAGTGCTTAGTCAAGCCCTTATGGTCTAGAGCATATCTGCACCTATAGAACAAACAGAGGACGCATCTTCACAAAAGGTTGTTGATCAATCATAGGCATCGAGAGAGACTACCTTATTGAATTGGAAAGATAAATATTTTCTAGGTTTAATATTGAATCTACGCCAGTGGCTGCCAATACTCAGTCAAAATTGAGAGAAACAGAGGCTCAGTATTTAAATTTTGATCAAGTATCTACCTCTCAACCTCATTCTCAAATGGTTGTAAACAAAGATACAGGGAAAATATTGTCAGAAGCTCAGACCACTCAGACTGTGAGGAAGGAAAGTTCTTCAGGTGTTATAGTACCAAATTCCTATTTTCTGAAGGAAGATATCAATATTCAACGAAACATTGGCGAGTAGGAGGTATCCCCTTCAAGTATTATTGAACAGATGAAGAAGACCAACATGAATGTCACTATGTGGTAAGAAATTTTGATTCCTTCACAAAGAAATCTATTATAGGAAGCTCTAAAAAGTTTTGTTACACCTAGCGAATCAGCCAAAAATGGGGCATCAACTGCTACTAACTTGTGTCAACCAAAAGGAAAATATGTTGCTAAAACCAATAAGGTACCACCATTATACATTTATTTGATTATTGGTAAGCACTTGGTACACAAATATATGATCTATTATGGTGCTAGCAGCTCCGTAATGCCTAAACAGATTACAAACATGTTGGGTATTTAGTATATGTCGGTATCCAAGGGAGTTGTTCAGTTGGATGGCATTTAGACTATTGGGGTTATTAAGGATCTCAATCTTACTATTCATGCATGTCCAAGCTTGTCATTTACATAGGACATATCAGTAAGTGATCTTCCACCTTTATTTTCCATATGTCTATCTAGATACTTTACTACAAAAATGGGTCGGTATTTATCTGTTGATTAGTATCACATGCTCCTCAGGACCAGGTATGGAACCAAAGTAACTATAAGGGCATAACTAATTTTTCAAAATCAAGTTGAGTCGTATACTGCCAGTACCATCAATGGGAACTATACCATATGTGACCAAGAAGAATAAGTTACTATTATCCCAAATTTGTACCCCTACAAATTTGGGATACCTATTCAAAATTTTAAGTACAAGATTCTGGGACGGGCAGACGACCATTAAATTGAACCCCATTAGAAGAGAAATTCAACCCGTATTTTGGCTCGGTCAATTTGGTCTTTACTCGCGATAAGATGACGAGCCGTGACGAATGTTTGAATTCTTGGTCGGGCTCATTGTGAAATTGGGAAAGATGCAAAGGTTGGATGGGTCACAAGTTGGTCGGTTGGGTTGGATGGTTGGAGCATTGGTCGGTTGGGTTGGATGGGTCACAAGATGGTTGGTCGGGTTAGACGGCAAAGATGGAAACGTCTAACCCCCCAGGTCGGTCAGTTGGGTCAGACGGCCATTTGGTTGGATGGGTTGTAGGTGTGTTGGCTAGGTTGGATGGGTGATGAAGTTAGACGTTGTCCAACCCTTGGTATGGAAGATGTTGGTCGGTAGGGTAAGACATCGTCTAACCCCTAGGTTGGTCGATATGGATAGACATCGTCTAACCCCTCAAGGTTGGTGGCGCAGGGATTAGACGGACAACTCAGATGGATGACTCACAGTTATATGACATGGTTGATTAAGTCACCAGGTTGGTCAGCTCATCAGCTACAAGGATGGTTAGTGACCAGGAGCATGTATGGCGATGAAGTTAGACATCATCCAACCCCAATGAAGTTAGATGCCCATCAGGTTAGATGACCTACTCACAATTATATGGATCATGGTTAGATGACCGTCTAACCTAAATATGGAGAAGAACTTTTATGCTAGGAATTTTTCTCAAAGGAGGTTGTATGACTCAAAGAGGATGGACGATGTCCAACCCAACATGGTTAGACAACCCATGGAATGGAGGAGTTACAAGCCAGGTGAGGGTAGGTGAATGAATGACATCCCAACAACTAGAATTAATGAAGTATGGCACCCATGACCACCCATGCAAGAAAAGTACCAAAATGAATGGTTTCTCATACCTCTTTAATGCATCATGTCGGTTTGTGACCCAAATTGCCTATATGTTGTAAAATTCACCTCATTTTGAGGGGAGATTTTTGAAAAGCAAAGGAACTCTGTCAAAATTGTTCTAGAGCTATTATGAGCTGAAGGCCCTCGAATTTAGGCTTATTGTAAAGGATTTTGTCTTGTGCTTATGTTATAATGGATTGTGCATGTTTCTGAGCAATAAAATTCATGTTTTGTGGCCATTTTCACCCTAACTTGTATGAAATATCATCTTTTCCTTCCATTACATTTACAAGTATATTGTGCATGTATCTATCTCTTTACGGGTCTGTAGTTTTTTGTGCTTTATGAATATAGGGAATTGAATATTGTCTTGGACTATGGCACTTCTACTAGCCCTCTCCTACTTTTTTTTCTCTCCATATTTCACTCACTTGGATTGTCTCACCTTTTCTTGGTGCATCACCTTCACTTAGAGTAGTTTTATTTTATGCATCTTTATATCCTTGTCTCCTTGGAAAGCATTAGGATAGGATAAGTTTAGCCTATCATTCTCTACACTTTGTAGAAGTTGACACTAGGTTAGGAGAAGAAGTTGTCTTTCTTCGGAGGATTATCCTACTTGTAACATCCCACACTACAGGATAATCCCATGTTATGTAGGTTACATTGATTGCCTCACACACAAATCACAAGCAATCAGGGGTTTTGTAATTTTGATGTAATAGTTTTGGCATGCCCGGTGGGACCAGAGGTCAATATTTTCTAGTTTATCAAGATTGGATGTGCATCTTGGTGAATTTTTAATCTTTGGAGGCTTTTTATTAGCACATCTTGTGACTCCCAGGGTCATATTTCAACTAGTTTCAATAGTATTAGTGGCCCAAGTATATGAGAAGGATTCAGACTCGGTCTAGAGTGAGAGAAGAAGGTGTCTTTGTATACTTGTAGTTATCACTAGGAAGAGGAAGGAGAGGAAGAAGAGTACAAAGGTCTCCATCTCCACCAAATAGAACATTATCCACACCTCCACCTAGTCGACCCTTCCTTCAATCAACTAGGATTCTCATGCCAATCAAGATGGCGCATCAGCTGCCACCACCACAAGGACAACTGAATCCCTATGTCAACTTCACGGGAAGTAGTCCACTTTCCCTCAATGCCCATAACCCCTATTTTGGTTACAATATTAAATAATATTCCCTACTTCACGGGGAGAACCACACAACTCTCACTGACCATATTCAAGATATTGTAAATATCTATACCATTCATGAGATCAATGAAGTGGATGTTACAATTAGATTTTTGACTTCCTCTTTCAAAGGAAAGGCCTTTCAGTGGTTTAGGAGCTTAGCAGCGGGGTCCATTAGAAAATGGGATCAAATATGCATAGCCCTTTGCTAACTAGTTTGGAGAAAGAGGAGATAATATGTCCCTATTGGAGTAGTTAACAACGATCAAGAGGGACCCCAATGAGAAAATGGCCAATTTCAATTTTTGATTTTAGTGGATGTGGGATCGGATCCTGATTCTCGTAAGGCCGGCCACCGAAGGTGAATTTCTCTATTTCCTTAAAGCTTTAAATTTTGATATATGTGTTATGATACAATCTATGGGAGGGATAACCTTACCAAATGCTTATGCCAAGGCTATTAGAGTTGAGAATTGTCTCATTCAAGCTGGTAAACTATCACCTAGTGTTAGGAAATAAGGGATAAAATATGCGGAATAATCCCTCACAGAATCACACCAATAAAAACTAATATGCAGAAATTATAACAAATCTCAAATAAAAGTGCAGAATAAAATAACACAATATAAAGAGACAATATTTAATGTGGTTCACCCAATTTGGGCTACGTCCACCAAGAATAACTTACTCAAATTTTATTACAAGCCACCTCTCTCTCAATACAATACCTAGATCTGTTTGGAGCTATGCTCAACAAACTCTACATAATTCACACCCGAATTCAAAACACATCTGCAATGTTACATTATACCTACCATATGCATAAAACCATATAAATAGACAAATGCTTAAGTAATTTTACAAAACCGTGGGTATCAAAACCATGGGCCAAAACTATCTCATAAACCTATGGGTCAAAAATCCCACCCATAAGAGAAAAGAATGTTTCTCGGTATATCGGGCACGTTTTAAGGCCAAAAAAAACTTCTCAAGGCTACGCCCTCGGCCCCAAACACCGGTGAGACAACTATGGAAAGTGTACATTACTGTAAGGGTACATTCTTCAACACTTTCTCATAGGAAAACAAGCTCCACAACCTAACACCTAGGAAACCTATGCCCCTATATCTAGAATTGGGCAATCCCTCTACTAGTCAAGTGCCTGAAATATCCCCTATTCCTGTCCCTAGAAATCAAATTAATAAAGAAGACTCTACTTCTTCTAGTGATTCACTTGAATTTCAAGAACTAAATAAAGTGTTGCATGAGGTAATCAAGGGGCATCAGACCTTTGGGAATGAAATAGTGGCACTCAAGAGGCAACAGGCCCAAAATTTCATACCCTTTCAGCCTCAAGCTCAATATCAAGCCAGACCCCCCGTATCAGCCAAATAAATCACCTGCTCAAGCTACTAATAAAAATTAGGGACAACCCCTTGCTACTAAATCTTCCCAACCTTATAATCCCAATGCAACATCAACATCAAGAGTTATGGTCCCAGTCCAGAACAATATGGCACAGAATGTGAATGGTACCCTCCATATGGCTACTATTATGATCAAGCAAAATACTTCCAAGATCCATCAAATCATACCTTAGTTGTGCAAACCATTGGCATGCCTCAGGAGGCAAGTCAAGAAGAAAACTAGTAGCAAGCAAGTCAACAAGAGGCTCCTCCAATGAAAACCACATTGATGAATTGGCAAATAGAATATTTATGTGGAATCAATCAATCTCCTCTCTAGGGTGTAGTTGCTAACACACAATCAAAGAAGAGGAACATAGAGGAGGGTAAATCATCTAGTATAGTTGTTTCTCATCCCACTCCCACACCACAAGGAGTTAGCAGACCAAGCACAACTCTTAGTGCACAAAACCATCCAAAGGAAACTGCAGTAACAACCTTGAATGTGTAGAATTAGTCCAGGTACCAGTTGTAGCTGCTCATGGACCAGTCCAAATGCAAGAAAATTATGCCCATCAGGGGATGACAAAGGAGAACCCGCCTCCATTTAATATCATTGATCAGATGAAGAAGACCAATGTCAGCATTTCTATGTGGGAATCATTGGCAATTCCAGGGAAACGTGATTTGTTGCAAGCAACTATGGTGAATTGGTCCCCTTCTAACAGGTCATCCAAAAATAAAGAAAGGGTTCTTACTAACACATTGCAACATGGAGAAGGTCATCCAAGCAAGAATGTGAAGCCTCCACCATTCTATGTCTCATTGATCATTAGGGATAAGTTAGTGCACAATTGTATGATCGACTCGAGGGGCAAGCAACTCAGTAATGCAGAAGCAAATCACAGATAAATTGGGCTTAAAATATGATCTGGTATTGAGGGGAGTAGTGCAATTAGATGGGACAATAGTAGGCACACTTGAAGTGATCAAATAATTAAGCCTTACGCTCCATGTTTTCTTGAATGTAACAGTTCTATAGGATGTATCGGTGATTGATTTTCCACCGCTATTTACCTTGTGCCTTTCAAGACATTTTACAACCAAGATTGGTGGGTACCTATCAGCTGATTGGTCCCACATGTTATTCAGAACAAGATATGGAGCTAAGGCTATGATAAGGTCAAAGCCAATTGCCAATTTTCACATTGATCTGATGTGCCAGCCCAATCAATGTGAATTGTACTATATCGATCAAGAAGAGTGTTTGGAGGCTCAAGAGGAAAACAAAAAGGTTGGAAGCATTTTGGACCTAATACTTGATGATTGGGCTCATAGGATACATGCTTTTGATCCATACAAGGAGATGGAAGAAGCTGAGTTGGGAGTTTATTTCTTACATGAGGATAATTCACCTCTTCCTAACATCACCAAATCGGACGAGAAAAATGATAATGAAGTATGGAAGTTATTCTTTGATGGTTCAAGGAGTAGGCAAGGTGCTAGAAGAGGTGAAATGCTTGTGTCACCATAAGGTATGAAGTATTACTCATCTTTCCTCTTCCAGTTTGCTTGTTCTAATAATACGGTTGAATATTAAGCTTTGATCTATGGATTGCATTGGGCGAGAAAGAGGGCTATCAAAAACTTGCAAGTTTTGGGGATAGTGAGTTAATTATCAATCAGGTTAGGGGATCTCATGTAACCAAAACTGATCTTCTTAAGGCCTACAAGCATCGGGTATGGGATCAAATTTAAGACCTTGAAGCATTCAATATTCAAGCCATACCAAGGAAGAAAAATGAGGTTGTGGATAGGCTTATAGCGATTGGAACAACGTTTGATGTGGTGGACAGTATCAAGAGAGATAAAGAACAACCACATATTCATGTAATTTTGAGGCCAGTTGTACCAAACAACAACATGAGCTAGCAGGCATTTGAAAATGATCAACAAATCATTAATTTTTTAGAGGAGGCTGAGTTCTCAACAAAAAATCAAGAGAAGCTAGAGCATCAGTACGGGGATCAGTGAAGTGCAGTGCATGGACAAACAAATTGCCCAAGGGGTTAGTGACTCAAGAGTTAATTTTCAACCCAAATGACCAACTCCGAAAGGTGAAGGCCAACATTCAATTAAAAAGGAGGATTATGAGCTCATTTTGGTAGGAGAAGGTAAGACACTCCAAATAGGCAAGATGAGCAACAAATAGGAAAATTATGAATTTTTACAGTTTTGTCAAGAATTCTTAGACGTTTTCGCATGGAGCTATGAGGATTTGAAGGGTTTTAACCCAAAATTGGCACAACACACCATTGAGTTGAATTCAGAGGCTAAGCCCATCAGGAAAAAGCAAAGTTTGGTCAACCCTCATGTAGAGCCTCTCATGAAGAAGGAGTTGAATAATCTCATTGAGGTGAGTATCATTTTCCCAATCAAGCACTCAAGTTGGGTAGAAAATCCGGTGTTGGTCAGGAAAAGGAATGGGGAAATTAGGTTGTGTGTGGATTTTTAGGATTTAAACAAGGCCTCCCTCAAGGATCACTATCCACTGCCCTCCATGGAGTAGATTCTACAAGTAATGGCCGGTTCGGAAAGGTTCTCCCTCCTGGATGGATATTCAGGCTACAATCACATTATGGTGAATGAGGAGGATCAATTCAAAATGGATTTCACCAAAAAATGGGGCACTTATGCCTACAAGAAGATGTCATTCAGTTTTTCAAATGCTGGAGCAACATTTCAACGAGCAATGGATATGGTGTTCAAGGGGATGTTGAAAAAAATAGTGCTTCTCTATATTGATGACATCACTATATTTTCTAAGAGTGCAGAAAGCCACCTCTTTCATCTCAGGCAGGTCTTCTAGAGGTGTAGGAGATTTGGGGTATCCTTGAATCCCAAAAAGTACATATTCATGGCACATGATGGTAAAATTTTAGGCCACATCATGTCAAAGGAAGGACTGACAATTGATCCGGAGAGGGTAGAAGCCATCCGTGTTCTACCATTGTCAAGTCATAAGAAGGCTCTCCAAAGCTTCCTTGGGAGGATAAACTTTGTTCGCAGGTTTGTACCAGATTTTTCCACTCTTGTAAAGCCATTAACGATGATGTTGAAGAATAATTTGGCTTTCAAATGGATAAAAGAGGGAAAAGAGAGTTTCAAAGATATCAAGCAGGTCATATCTCAAGCTCCAAATCTCATTAATTCAGAATTTTCCAAAGACTTCTTACTTTACGCCTTTGGAGGCTCAGACACCATCTCCGTAATTCTGGTGCAACAAAATAAAGAAGGATTGGAGCAGCCTATTGAATTCTTCAGCCAAATCTTGGAGGATTATGAGGTAAGATACTCCATTGAAAAACATGTCCTCACAGTTATTAGGAGTTTGACAAAGTTCAAGCATTTGGTCTCAAATAATAGGATTTAGCTTCTAGTGTCCCATGCGGGAGTTAAAAACTTCCTCTTGAACAAATATTTGAATGAGAAGTAGGCATGTTGGATCACCCACGTTAGGGAATATGACATAGAGATTAAAGTCACCAAATTGGTCCGTGGAAAGTGGTTGTGTGAGCATCTAGATTTTAGTCAACATGTTGAGGCCGGTAATCAAGGAGAGGTTGTTTTGGTATTAATGTATAATTAGGAACATGTAAATGATAACATCCAGACTCCTTGTTGGAATTGGGATATGATATGTTTCCTACAAATACGTATCTTCCCTCTAGGGATGAGCAAGGCAAAGAGGAGATATTTTAGACTTCAATCTATTCCCGCATGTTCTGATTGATGGTGTCTTGTTCAAGAAGGATGTGAATGGAGTTTTATTAAGGTGCATTGGGATAGACCAATTTGAAAGGGTGTTGCAATAATTTCATGATGAATAAGTTTGAGGTCATTATGCCCCACGATTGATGGCTCTCAAAATCATGAGGGTTGGTTATTATTTGCCTACACTCTTTAGTGATTATTATGCTTGGATCAAGAAGTGTAAAAAGTGTGCCCTCTTTAGAGGTAAAGAAAAGCTAGCAGCGCTGCCACTTCATCCCATTTTGGTTGACCAACCTTTCATACAATGGGGATTGGACTTCATTGGGGTCATCAATCCAAATTCTAGCCAAGGTCACAAGTGGATCTTAACTGTGACAAACTATTCACCAAATGGACAAAGGAAGTTAGCCAATGACTCTAGCATATTGGAATTTTATGAAGCAATAGTGACAAGGTTCGGAGTACCAGCCACTATTATATAATACTGACACCTTGGAATTTGTTGGTACCAAAATCATAGAATGGGTTGTTAGGAATGGAGTGTATTTGAGCACCTCTTCAAACTATTACCCACAGGGTAACGAGCAAGTAGAGTCCACAAACAAGATTTTTTTGAGAATCATTAGGAGGACTTTGGATGAAAATTAAAGGACTTGGCATACCAAGTTAAATTCAGCCTTGTGGGATGATAGAATCACACCAAAAGTGTCAATGGGAAACTCCCCTTACAAGTTGGTCTATGGGAAAGAGTCAAGGCTTCCCGTATCACTTGAGTTTCCAGCATTAGAGCTCATGAAGCAAGATAGAGTTATCATAGTTTGAGCCCATGGAGGCTAGGTATGCAGAACTCATGGATTTGGAAGAAATAAGGGAGCATGCAATGCAGACCATGAAGAAGGACCGAGCCTTGATTAAGATGAATTTCGACAAGAAAGCCAAAGCAAGGACCTTTCAGCAAGGGGACTTGGTCCTGAAATGGGATTTGGATCGGGCTAAGCTGGGAAGGCATTCAAAATTTGATGCCATATTGAGTGGCCCCTAAATGGTCACAAAATGTAAAGAAAATAATGCTTTCCAACTATCAAGGTTGGATGGAGAAGAACTGCCGATTCCAGTCAATGGAATCTATTTCAAGAATTGTTATTGAGTGGAATATCCCTTGTACATACTAGTTTAGATTTTAAATTCCTCCAACTACTTTTGGCACATTACATGGTTTTATTTTAGTTTTTCTTTTGTAAAAGTGTTGGTGCACACTCTGCATGTTCCATTTGGGACATGTATGATCTCTCATGTTTGTACATAGTCGTGCCTTATTGCTCTTACACTTTTCATTTTCAGGTAAGGTTTTATCGCAGCTCCAGATCAGTACCCATCCATGTAGTACTTCAGAAGGATTCAGGGAGGATTTTCAATGACAGACCAGTTCAGGTTGTATACTGACTCCATGCACAATGGATGCTTAGAGGTAGCTAGTCTCTCCATCTAGAAGTAAGATGTCCCCTAGAGGTTGCCAAATTGTTATCCCAAATTTGCACCCTTGCAAATTTGGGATACCTATTCAAAATTTGAAGTACATGATTCTGGGATGTGCAGATGGTCATTAAATTCAACCCCATTAGAAGATAAATTCAGCCCATCTTTTGGCTCAGCCAACTCGCCATGGTGAATGTTTGAATTTTTGGTCGAGCTCATTGTGAAATTGGGAAAGACACCCAGGTTGGACAGGTCACAAGTTGGTCAGCTGCGTTGGACGGTTGGAGCATTGGATGCCCAGATTGGATGGGTCACAAGTTGGTTGGTCGATGGGTTAGACAGTCACAAGTTGGTCACAATTTGCGATGGATGGTTGGAGCAACTTTGGATGCCCGATTGGATGGGTCCAAGTTGGTCGGATGGGCTAGACGGGTCAAAAGTTGGTTAGTCAGGTTAAATGGAAGAGATAGATGGCGCCCCCCCAGATTGGTCAGCTAGGTTAGATGGTCATTTGCTTAGATGGGTTGTAGGTGTGTGGGTCGGAGTTGGACATGCAGGGGTGACAAAGTTAAACATTGTCCAACCCCGAGTATAGAATAGGTTGGTTGGCGGCGTAAGACATCATCAACGACCCCCAGGTTGGTCGATATGGATAGATGTTGTCCAACCCGTTAGGGCTGGAAATTGTTCTAAAGCTATTGTGAGCTAAAGGCCCTCAATATTTGGCTTATTGTAAAGGATTTTGCATTTTGCTTATGTTATAATGGATTGTGCATGTTTCTGAGCAATAAAATTCATGTTTTGTGGCCATTTTTGCCCTAACTTGTATGAAATTACATCTTTTTCCTTCCATTATATTTGCAAGGATATTGTGCATATATTTATGTCTTTGTGGGTTATGTAGTTTGTTTTGATTTATGAAAATAGTGAATCGAATATTGTCTTAGATTGTGGCACTTCTACCAGCCCTCTCCTACTTTGTTTACTCTCTATCTTTCACTCACTTGGATTGTCTCACCCTTTCTTGGTGCATCACCTTCACTTAGAGTAGTTTTATTTTATGCATCTTTCTATCCATGTCTCCTTAGAAAGAATTAGGATAGGATAAGTTTATCCTACCATTCTCTGCACTTTGGAGAAGTTGGCACTAGGTTAGGAGAAGAAGTTGGCTTTCTTTGGAGGATTATCCTACTTACAATGTCCCACACTACAGGATAATCTCATCTTATGCAAGTTACACTGATTACCTCACACATAAATCACAAGAAATCAGGGGTGTTGTAATTTTGTTTTAACAGTTACAGATCATGAGTCTACTACTCATGTGGAAGAAGTACATGATATTGTACTTGATGATGTAATAATGAAACATCAATTCGACCCATACGTTGAAGCATTGGTTGTAGAAGAAACTGGTTTAGGAACTTATTATATCCGTGAAGAAGGAACAATTATTCCTCACCTTTTCAATACTCGAGATGATCATGAAGGATTATAGCAACTCTTCTTTGATGGGTCAAGGAGAAAAAATAGAGCAAGTGATGGTGTTATGCTAATTTCTCCACAAGGTAATAAATATTTCTCATCCTTTCGACTTCAGTTCAGATGCACTAACAATGTGGTTGAATATGAAGCACTAGTACAAGGAATCCAGATGGCTCAGAAAAAGGGAATCAATGCATTAGGTATTTTTGGAGATAGTGTGCTTATCATGCATCAGGTGAGAGCCAAAAGTGCATCAAAAAATGATATCTTAAGGTCATAAAAAATAGAGTGTGGGATTTAATCGAGGAATTTGAAGCCTTTGGAATCCATGTGGTTCCCAAGAATCAAAATCAAGATGAGATAGGCTTGCAATGGTGGGTTCATAGTACAACATGCATGTTGATATCATGAACGATGAACAACAGTCTGTCAAAATGATTGTGAGACCAGACAGTACCAGATAATGTAGGAATTTGGTAAGTTTTCGATAGTGATAAGAAAATTATTCTTTTTTTACATGAAGAGGTTGAGTTTGCATCAAAGAACCAAGCCAAGCTTCAAGAAGCATACAATGATCAAATAATACAGTTGAAAACTAATAAATTGTTGAAATGGTCTGGTCACTCTTGAATCAATCTTCAATTCGGATGATCAAGTTAAAAGACAAAGTGCCAATATGATAATTAAATAAGATTATTTTGAACAGGTTCAGGTTACGGAAGATAGGTTTTTAAAGATTGGGAAAGTGTGCTTCAGGAAGAAAAATAGGATTTTTTGGTCTTTGTCAAGAGTATAGTGATATATTTACATGGAGTTATGAATATCTTTGTGGTTTTGATCAAGATTAGCACAACACACTATTGAGCTTGACCTCAAATGCTAAGCCAGTTTGGAAAAAGCAAAGATCGGTCAACCCCAAAATTGAACCACTTATGAAGAAAAAGATTTCAAAGCTCATTGAAGCTAGTATCATCTTCCCAATCAAACATTCTTCTGGGTGGCTAATCTAGTTCTAGTTAGAAAAAGAATGGGGAAATAAGGATATGCGTAGATTTAGAGACTTGAACCAAGCCTCCTTAAAGGATCATTACCCTCTTCATCTATGGAAAATATTCTTCAAACCGTGGTAGGAGTAGAAATATTTTCACTACTTGATGGTTATTTAGGCTATAACCAAATTTTGGTTAAGGAATCAAATCAATTCAAAAATGACCTTCACTACCAAGTGGGGTACATATGCTATAATAAAATGCCATTTGGGTTATCCAATGTCAGGGCTACCTTCCAATGAGCTATGGATATGGATTTTCAAAGGGCTAATAAATGACATGATCCTTGTTTATCTTGATGGCATAATAGTGTATTCCAAGCATGTATAAGATCACATAGCCCATTTGGAAAAGGTTTTAAAGTAATGTAGGAATTTGGGGTCTCACTAAATCCCAAGAAGTGCATTTTTGAAGTGCATGAAGGAAAATTGTTAGGGCATATAGTTTAGAGGAAGGAATCTCTATTGACTCGGAAAGGATTCATGCAATTTTGGTTGTCCCTTCCAAGCCATAAAAAGGCCTTCATATTTTTTTAGGAATGATAAACTTTGTAAGAAGGTTTATACCTCAGTTTGTAGCCTTGGCCAAACCATTAATGACCATGTTGAAAAATAATATACCCTTTAGCTAGAAAAAGAAGGAAAGGAAAGATTTTTGAAGCCATAAAAATAACTATTTCCTAGGCTCCTACATTGGTGAATCCTAGGTATGACAAATATTTTATCCTCTATGCCTTTGCTAGGATAGGAAAGTATTTCAGGAATCCTCATGCAACAAAATGATGATATGATGGAGCAACCAATTGCTTTTTTCAGCCAGTCCCTCAAAGAGTATGAACTCAAATACTCGTTTGTGAGAAACATGTTTTTTTTATCATCTGGGCATTAAATAAGTTCAAACATATGTTGTCCAATAACAAGATATAGTTGATGGTGTCACATCAAGAGTAAAGGATTTTCTATTGAATAAGGATATGAATGAGAATGAGTTGGATGGATCACCAAGGTCATGGAGTATGAATACATATTAAGGTAACCAAGCTAGTCAGAGGGAAGGGCTTATGTCAACAAATCACTGTTGATTTGGAATCAAAAGATGAAGGGACATGGTGCTTCATAATCATCCTCAAGAAGATACTCCTATCGACTGGCTATCAAAAATGAAGAATTTTTTTATTAGGAGAGTATCCCCTTGACTTGGATAGAACCCTAAGAGGTGAAGTTTCGACTTCAGTCCATTCCTTATGTTCTTATAGATGGTGTTATTTTTTGTAGGGATTTGAATGGTATTCTCCTTCAATGTATAGGGTCAGAACAAGTGTAGACAAAATACTGGAAGAATTCCACAATGGTTTATCGAGAGGACATTTTTTCAGCAAGAACCACTACTATAAAGATCATGAGGGTTGGTTATTATTGGCCAGATTTGTTCAAGGATGCCCATCAGTGGGTGAGAAGATGTAAAGAATGTGCCTTTTTCATAGGGAAGAAAAGCTAGTTTCCCTTCTCCTCCATCCGATTCAAGTAGATCATCCCTTTTTTAGGTGGGGTTGGATTTTATTAGAATGATCAATCCTCCATCAGTGATGGACATAAGTGGGTATTATTGAAAGTGATAGATTATTTCACTCGATGGATGGAAGTTGTAACATTAAAGGAAGGAAATGAGAAGTCTATTTTGGATTTCTTGGAAGGTATAATGACAAGGTTTGGTGTCCCTTTCACAGTCATTTCGGATAATTCCATGGCCTTCTTAGGTTTAAAACTCGAGTGAGTTGTTAAAAATGGGGTGTATCTTAAGACTTTGTCTAACTATTATCCACAAGGAAATGGTTTGGTTGAGTCTAGCAATAAGAACCTCATATGGATCATCAAATGGACAATGGAGAATAAAAAATGGACTTGGCATACCCAAATTAAGACTGCCTTGTGGGAAGATCAGATCATGCCAAAGAGGGCCATAGGAAATTCCCCTTTCATGTTTGTATATGGTAGGGAAGAAAAACTCCCTTTATCTCTAGAATTTCCCTCTTGGAGTTAGCACATCAGTTGGAGGTTATGGAAAGTGATCCTATGACAGTAAGATTTGTTGAATTAATGGAATTGGAAGAAAAGTTAGGAGAAAAGCTATGAAGACTTTGGAGTAGCATCAAGCTCAAATGAAGAATACTTTGATAAGAAAGCTTCTCATAAGACCTTTCAAGAAGGAGATTTGGTTCTCAAATGGGATGTTGATAGGGCCAAGCTAGGAATGCACAAAATTTGATGCTCTTGGAGTGGGCCATACATCATTACAAGTTGTAAAGAGGAAAATTCATTTTCCTATCCAAACTCAATGGAGAATCACTTCCTATCCTAGTGAATGGGATACATCTCAAAACTTGTTTTTGAGAAGGTTTCAACTTGTACAATATTAGTCTAGGTTTATTTCCTCCAAGTGCTTTGCACATTGTTTGTTTGCTTTGTTTTTGCTTTGTTTTATTTTTTTGTTTGGTTTTATTTTCTTTTGTGTTTTGTTCTGAATATTTTCAAGGTCTAGGACTCTCTTTCCCAATGGATTTCTTAAGGCTACTGGAATAATGCTTAGTAGGAAAGCATCCCAAGAGGTCACCTAAAAATGTTAACTTTACAAGTTACCCTTCTTGGAGAGGATTTTAAAATTTTCTTGCAATTTTTTACCTTTCCCATTCCTTAGATTTTTTTGAAATTTGTTTTAAAAATTTCCTTAGCATCATTTTTCACTAGATTTGGATTTCAGAAGTTAACATGCATTTTACATGAAAAATGAGCGTTGAGTTCGAAACCCTAAAACCGATCCCATCAATTAGAACTAGAGTCGGAAGTCAAAGCTGTGAGTATTTTTACATGTAGTTTTCCCTCCCGATTCTAAAGTCGATTCCAACCATATTTTGGACTTTGGATTCCAAGTGCAAGTTTACATGTTTTTTGCATGTCGGATCTTGTTTGAAATTCAAAACTTCCCTTCACCATTTTAGAACTTTTCAAATTTGGACTTGAGTCATAGTGCATGTTCATGTAAACTTGCACACTGACCTCAAATTTGATTTCAAAGGCAATAAATGCCCAACCACCCACATGTGCCCGATCGTAGGTAATTAATTTTTACATTTCCTATAAATATGAATTTTACTTATCATTTTTTACCTTGGAAAAAGTAAGTACTGACATTGCTTACATATCTCTAAAACCCAACCATACCCCTAGGTGATTTTTGAAGCATTGTTTTCATATTTTCTCATCATTTTGGGTAATTTTTGCAAGTTTTGTTTTTTTTTCCATTTTTTGGGGCTTTTGTTTTTTTTTTTCTTATTTCTTTCTTCCATTCTTCTTTCTCCATCATTCCTCCTAGGTTTTTTTCTTAAAACTTTCTCAATGGCTTTCTCTTCCTTAGCATTCTTTTTTTTTTTGAAGTTGAGATTTCAAATTTACATGAAAAAAAAAATTTTGAAAAAATAATTTTGAGAAAAAAGAAGGCACTTGAAAATTTCCACCTTAGGAAATTAAAAAAATTTGACAAGTATAGTTTTTACAAGTTTGGAAGTTCGTAACAATTTCAGAATTTTCAAAAGGAATTTTTTTTGAAGTTTGGAGTTTTGGAAGTTTGGTAGTTCGGAGGTTCAAAGTTTCAGAAGTTTGGTACTTTGGCACTTCGGGTTTCGGTGTTTCAAACTTCAGATTTTAGATGTTTCATATTTTGGAGGTTTGCTTTTAGAGGGTTTTAGAGATGTTCATCAAGGTTTAAGTTCTAATTTTGAACTTTGGACTTTCAAAATTTTGAAAGTCAGGTTGAGTTTACAGGGTGTTCTACAAGCATTTACTTCCACCTCAAATTCTAATTTTTTATTTTTTAGCAAGGAAAATTTTGGTTCTTCATCCAAGGGGAAGGAAAAATGAAGTATGGATATCAAAGAGTAGCACCCCCTATGATCATTTCATCGATGTTGATAATATTGGGGATATAGATTTGGGACATATTGACATGCCTAAATTTTGGGGAAGAGTTAAGGATCTGAATAAGAAACCATGGATGCAAGACATTTTTGATAGTGGACTTCCCCTTGCTATTGCATTTCCCCAATCCATGCAATGTCCCAAATTTTTACTTGTCGCAACATCTCACTTTGAAAAAACTCACGTACCATAAAGGATGATGATGGCATAATGGTGATCAGGATGGATAGTGATTTCTTTGAAGACCTCTTAAAACTCCCCGATGTTAAAGAATATGCCATTATCTCCCTAGAGTCTACTCTAGAGCATTGGGTTGCAGAGAATGATACTTGCACAAGGGTCGTCAACAAAAGCTATTTGGCTAAAACTAAAAGTTCATTGTCTAGATTCCCAAGACAATTCCTTGATTGATTTCATTCAAGAAGTAAATGATATTATTACACTACTGTTGAGAAAGGTTATGGGTCTCCTTCTTCTAGGGAGTTCCAAGAGTGGATGTACCTTTACATTTCCACAATCAAAAGAAATAAGGACCTTATTCGATGGGGTGAACACATAAGCAATAACATTTGTTTTCAATTGGAGATGTGTTAACCTCATGAAATTTATTCATGACCTCCTACCTTGTGTATGTAAGTAGCGGGAATGAGAGATATTATCCAGGGATTAACTCAAAGGGATCTAGGAACATGGTTCAAATATATGAGTATTATCCCCAACTCACAATGATAGAAGGTCCTAAAACATTTTTGAAGAGTAAATGATGCCTTCTTTCATAGTTATCTTGTATTTATTTGATAAATATTTATATAAAATAAGAATTTTAGATGAAGCTTGGAAGGAAGTATAGGGAGTGGGGAGGTATCTATTTACAGTTCCCAACATTCACATACATAAGAGTGCCTAGATTCATAGGTGCTCCTGTCAATTCTACTAAGATTCCCAATGACAAGTGGGTTCTAATGGAATTAGTTTGTTAGTTGTTGAGTTATCACAAGATCCAACACGATGACATAAAGTAGAGAGCCCAATTTCCCATCACTATAGGTAGATACACATGTGCTTCTACATACAAAGCTAAAAATATTGAGGGGAGATGTCATAGGATGAATCTGAAAACATTCCACCACACACTAATTTTCAACTAATGGGACAAGTTTGGGAAGACATGA
This sequence comes from Taxus wallichiana var. yunnanensis, assembly GCA_018340775.1. NCBI lineage: Eukaryota > Viridiplantae > Streptophyta > Pinopsida > Cupressales > Taxaceae > Taxus > Taxus wallichiana. Next base: position 8,965,714 of record CM031237.1, read on the forward strand.
TCAACTAGTATTCACATACCTCAATTAGAGGACATTTGGATCCATTTTCGAGATGAGAATGTAGTAAGGGAAAGATAATTTGAAAGGTTAACCCTTTAAGAGGTCACCCAATATGGAATTTGTGGTCATCCTCGAGGGCCTACAAGATGACAACAAGTTTTAGATCCTTCTTATGATCAAAATAATGTCATGAATCAGCTTTTTCCTTGGATTGATTGGTTCATTTGAGGAATGTAGCAACACAAAGGAAAGGGTGGGTCCCATTCTAAATTGTACCTACCAATGGTTGATAACTTTGGGAATTACACCTAAAAGTTAGAGAAACTTTCCATAGAGCTTATTCAAGCATAGTCAATGGTGGGTCATATCACTCCATCAAAAGGGAAGAGGTCGACTCCCAAACCTATCTCAAGGCCTCGTAATATTTCTTTCATTGTTGGAGGTTCAGGATCCTCTTTTGGAGTTTCTACAAAGGGATATGCATCTCCCAAGTGTAATCAACTGAGGTCATTGACCTAAGTGTTTCCCCTCAAATCCCTCAAGTGTTGTACCCCTCTCCTCATCTTTTCCATCTTCACCATCCTAGTTCCTCTTTCCCCTCCACCTCTCACTCTTCCTTTGACCATGTCTTCCATTTCCTCTATTCCCACTTCTCCTACATCTCTCACCACATCTCCCTCTATGGCCCATGTTTTCTCTTCCCTTCCAACTCTTTCAACTGGAGATATTTTATGGGTTAGGATCTCCTTTCAAAACCCTCTTCCCAAACAATCTCTTCCATTTCCACTTCTATTTCACCCACACCGAGGCCATCCTTTCCACTCCACCCTCCATTATCACCACATCATTTCCACTTTTAGTGACTACGACTAGTTCCTAGTCATATAAATTACACCAAGTACTACTGTAATAATGCCTATGTTGTCTTCTGAGTCTTCTTCTTCTATTTCTACGTGGTTGCATAGGCAAACACAAAAATAGAAGAAGAAAAGTCCCTATTATTGATGTTGTCGATTTAAGTGTTTCTAGATCTAACCCTTGAAGACAAGCTAAGTGACTGAGAGTTGTTTCTAACTTATCAGTTGATCAAATAGGGGAAATGATTCATTGAGATAACTACTCCAGCTATGGGGAAAACTAAGGAAACAATTATAGTAGTAGATTATCAGGTTAGGTTTTCTCTTGGAAAATCCACCCATGAAGGTGCAAAGCAAGATGTTCAGGTGGCCTAGGTAATTTTCTAGAGAAATATGATAAAGATAAAGAAACCAAGGATGAGCTTAAGGGAAAAGTTGAACAACTAACTATCCTTTTAACTAAGATCACACAGCCCATCCATACTACCACTCTTTTATTCCTCTCGAGCTTTGATGATACATATTTCTCCATGGTACAAAATATTGGACATAAGGGAAGAGTAGTAGGGGTTGGATGGAAAACCTAATTCAAGAGGCAGATCCATTGATTAAAGTTGTTGATTTTTATAGTGAATTGTATGCTGAAAAATATGTCATCTTGAAGATGAATGAACTCCTTGCTGAGGAGAGTGATAACTTAGAACTTCTCTTGAAACTTGGAAGGAAATTAGAAGATGTAGCTTTGATTTTCTTCTAAAGGAGGGCATTATAGATGATGTTTCAAAACCTTTTGAATTTAAGGAAGTAATTGAATTTAGAGTTCGGATATTACAGGAGCTCATGTCAAAATTGGAAGAGAAACGAGTTGAAGTAGTGGATGGTTTGAATGACATTATGGAAGAATTTGACAATATAAATTACAAATTCCTAGACAAAAATGTTGATGTTCTTCCAATTGATCAGATTATTGCTCATTTTAAGAGTTTGGTAAATCAAGATGATGATGTAATGAAGTATTTTAGTCTTGAATCTATTTACAGGTTGGTATCTTACCAAAACTTCCTGAGTCACTCAAGAAGGTGATAAACAAGACTAAAATATTTCCAAGTAGAGGAAAAAGTGAGTCAAAAACTAAATTGTTATGCATGTGGACTGAGGATGAAGAAGTCCAGTGGATTATCAAGTAGTTTCTCAATTTTAGGAACAAGTTAGCTGAGGAAGAAGATAAGAAAGAGGAACCATAAAAGGAATGAAGTGTTGTCAGTCTAGCTAGGCATGATAACCATTGTTGAACAATACCTCCAAGCTTGAACTGTTGGAAGTTGTAGGGTTGACTTGGTCAAACCTGTGTAACTATTTTTCTATTTTCATGGGAGGTTGTTCCCTAAATATAAATGCATTCTATTTTTAGTAGGAAGTAGTTAAGGGGCAGAGCTATAATTTCTCAATCCTCTTAGTCTATATATAGGAGGATGCATTATGTTTTAAAAACTTTTGGATCTCATTGTGAAGGGATCTATAATTTTGAGGAGTCTTTGAACAATCTTTAAGCCTTTGTTATATTCAAAAAAATATTTTTCCTTTGAATATTTAATGTATTGTGCACTTTGATAATTCGGTTAATACTTGTGAATGATTTAATTCCTTGTATGTGTGGATTATATTTCCTTTATATCAATTATATTTTTAATTAATTTGTAACTTTTGGTGAGTAATTTTTACTATTTCAGTTGTGGAAATTATTGAATCCCTTATGTTACTCAACTTTTGTACTCATTTGGCATAGTGATTGAGAAATATTATCAGGAGATGTGCATGTGATATATTGTTCTACAATATTACTATGTGTATATGAAGTAGATATTTTTATTCCATAAACCTTTTGTGCAACACCACTTTTATACATTTCAGTAACTCTCTTACCATTTTTCTGAGAACAATTAGATTATTTTTATTTCAAGTATTGTATCCCTACATCTTGATCTTAAATCAAATGCACCAAGTTTAGAATGAAGTTGGCCTTCTCCAGAGGTTCATCCCATGGCACTAAGGTCCCACACCTTAGGTATGTTCCCATGTTGCATTGGATCACTTAAAGATTCAATGGGTGTGTGGTCCAAGTGGCAACCCCTTCATATTCCACTCAACCCCTTCATATTCCTACTTCCATTCCCACTACTACTACTCCCATCATTCAACCTAATGCTTCTATTGCACAACCTGGATCTTCTTCAAACACTCATGATTTAACTTCTTTATATCAGGATCTGCAAACTCAAATTTGACAACTTCAAATGGCTACTTCTCATACATATCCATCTCTTGATTCCACTTTACTCCTTCCTGCTCCTTTCGCACCCACCATTTCAAACTATCCACTTCCTCCAAAAAATTTCACCCCTAAGCTACCCACATTCAAAGGCCATGGTGAACCTCAAGTGCACCTTAGATATTTTCATGTGGCATGTATCGATTATGCGGATGATCATACTTTACTCAAATCTATTTCCTAGAAGTCTCCAAGAATATGGTGTGCATTGGTTTTACGATCTACTTGTCCATTTGGTAACATCATTTACACATTTATCCAATACTTTTCTCATTCATTTTTCAATCAATATCATCTCAAAGATATCTTATGCTCAACTTGCACATATCAAACAAGGATCTATTGAGCATCTAGTGAACTATGTTTTACGATATAAGAACAACCTAGCTAGGATGACCAATGTGCTCACTAACTCAGAACTTCAAGATCTATTTGTCCAAAGTATCTTACCACCTCTCCAAGAGAGTGTCATATTTGAGACATCTCCTTCATTTGATCAATTATGTCATACTCTTAAATTACGTGAAGGCAAACTTATCTCTATGGGAAAACTCAAGTATCATGATCAATCTTCATCATCTTCTAATAGGTTATCAAAGAAAATACACTTTCAAACCATCTACCAAACCTCCTAAAGAAAAATTTATCGTCAACGTTGTCTCTACCCCTAAAAATTCAATGGAAACCTCCAAAGAGTACATTAACAAAATTTCCTTATGCTCTACATATTCTATTGCCATAACTTATTGAGAGAAATCTTATTATGCTTCCCCCTCCACTTAATTTGGATCCATATCACCCTAAAGGATGAAATTATTTACTAATGCCTGACCTTTAGTTTGGTGGATGTAATGGAAACAAAACAACAACATAACACAAGAATACCATCGACTATGATAAGACGGAATGATGACAAATCTGAAATATCAAAGTAAATTATAATATTAACATGAAATTATTACAATCTCACCCATGAGGTACTTCAAGTGTTATTGACTTCACTTGCCTTTCACCAGACTATGGGAGAAACTTTACAATTACACCTCTTAATGGCTTCTTGACACACCTTTAAGCGATGGCTTCCTTCGCACACTTCCTGATATTTCTCACTACTTCTTTCTATGCTAAATGAGGGGGTGGCCTCTCTATTTATAGAACTTCGAGGCTTATCCATCTTATCTCTAAGATAGGATAAGAAATCCCTCTGACGAATCATATTCCATACCTTAACTCTTATCTGTACATGTAAGCTTATCTTTTAAGATAAGATAAACCTTATCATTTTACATGGGTTCCACATTTTTAGACTTTTTACAAATAAAATACACAAAATATTTATGACCTCACTCCTTGTCCTTATTACCAATATAATATTTCTAATTCCTAATCATGTAGACCCTACTTCTCTAATTACCCAAACTTTGACATTTTAACATTCCGGACCACTTACGACAAATATTTACTTTTTACAACATTCTATTGTACTTTGACTATTACCGTACTCCACATTATTGGCGGCACCGTCTTGTGTGGTGCCGTTATCTTCTATCGAGACAGCTACTACTAATTATACTTAACAACATCCTATTCTAATACATACATTAATGAAATAGAAATTACGGAGGAAAATTTTAGTGTCGACATCTTCCCCCTTCTAGCTTCTACTCAGTCCTCGGAGTAGACTATACAGTGCTTGGAAAATCTTGACTTGTCGTGGTTGACCCATTTCGTAATGGGAGTGCCATCAATTCCTCCGGTCAGTGCGTACCATTTTCATGCATGCATTTCTTTATTTTGTAGGGCCCCATCCATTTTGGAAGAAATTTTCTCTGTCTTCTTTTTTTGTATACGGAATCATATACTAGAACCAAGTCATTCACATGAAATGGAGACCACACGGATCTTTTGATCAAAGTATTCCTTACTGCTTCATTTTCTTCTTATGGCTTGTATCCTTTGCTATTTCTCTCATTTCCTCTAGCAAATGAAGATGTACCAACCTTTCTTTTCTTGAATCACTTTCATCCATCCTTTCATTTTCATAACTCTCACGGTGGGAATATCAAACTCAATAGGAAGAAGCTGGATCAATGCCATAGGCCAATTTGAAATGGGAGTATCTGTTGCTTTGACTTTGATGTTGCCCTATATGCCCACAATCTTTGCATGAATCCTTTTATCCCATTTATGTACTGTACTTTGCATCTTTTGCTAGAATTTGACCTGACACAAAATTTTGTTCGTTCCACTGTCCATTTGTGCTTGGCTTGTATGTTGTTGCCTTCTGTGCTTAATAGAAAACTTATTGACTAGGGCTTCTACCACCTCATTAATGAAGTGGCTTCCTTGATACATTACAATTTCTAATGGGCAACCAAATCTGGTGACAATGATGCGTTCATATATGAACCTTGCCACTTCATCCATGGAAGTTGTTTTTGATGGCCTAGCTTGACCCACTTGGTTAAATAAATGCATGGCAACTCTGATATACTTATTTTGGCGTGATGTAGTTGGAAGTGGACCTCTGATGTCTATTCCCCACTTTTCAAAGGGACCGAGTGGAAGAATAGGACATAATGGGTGATGAAGTCTTACGGTTACCATGTGTTTGACAAATATCACATGTCTTACAATAATTATAACAATCTTTAAAAAGAGTGGGCGGTGATAACTGCATCAAGATCCTTCTTCTTTGTAAGTTGTCGAGAGAAGTGCCCTCCACATGTACCATTGTGGAATTCTTCTAGCGAGTTCCTTCCCTTGATCACGTCATTTGCCCTCTTGTCTTGTCCATCGAGGTCTATTCGAAATAATACTCCATGCGAGAATAGAATATGGATGGTAAGCTTGAGTAATCTTTCTCTTAGTCTTTGCATTGGCACCATCGGGAAACTTGAATTCATTGAGATAATTCCAAATATCTATGTATTCACTAGGGATTGTGTCGAGGGATAACAATCTTTGCATCGGGAAATCATCATCATCACAAGATGATCCTAAACCATCATAGGCTCGAGAGAGTGCATCTGCATTGACATGCTTCTTTCTGGCCTATCTATAATATCAAATTCAAATTCTTGTAGCAAAATTATCCATCTTCTTTATCCTCACGATGGGTTAGGCTTATTTACAATATATTTTAGAGCGATGATGATCATTCTGACTAGAAATTTTTCCCTAGCAAGTAATTTCTAAACTTCTTTCTGACAAAAATGATAGCGAGCCTCTTTTTGATTCTGGTATAATTTACCTCATGCCTTTGCTCATTTTATGCTGCTCCCAAAGTAAATTGGATGTTCATTCCCATTTTCATCCTTTTGGCTCAAAGTACTTCCTAGTCTTTGCATCGAGGCATCGGTGTACCTGATGAATGGCTTGCTCAATCTGGATTCTTCAAAATAGGTGAAGACACGGGGCTTCCTTGATTGTCAAAAGCTTCATGCGCCTTATTTCTGGTTCATAAGTAACATCCTTCTTGAGAAGCTGGGTTAGTGGTGGCATGCGATCTTTGAGAAATTCTTGATGAACCTTCTATAGTAACCCACATGGCCTAAAAATGATCTCAACTTACTTTATTCATAGGAAATGGTAAATCTTTGATTTTGAAACTTTATCGGGATCGTACCAATACCATCTCTGGATCTGACATGCCCTAACAAAACACCTTTAGAACATCCAAAGACACACTTTGTAGGGTTTAGTGAGGCTTGTGCTTCATCTAACCTTTGAAATCTGTTGCTCCATCAGTGCAGTGAGGTGGTCGACTTGCTCCCATAGATGCAAAAATCATCCGAGAAATACTCGATGAAGGTCCCGATGTAGGGTTGAACACCTATTCATCAAGCTATTTGGAATGTTCTTTGGAGCATTACACTGACCCAAAGGCATAACTCTATAAGCAAGCGTTCCCCAAGGAGTGGTGAGCGTGGTCTTGACTGATCTTTCTCTGCTATACGAACTTGGTTGTAGCAGCTATATCCATCAGCAAAACTATAGCACTCTGGCCGGCTACTTCGTCAAGATCGATCGAAAATGGAAGAGGGTAATGATCCTTCTTTGTTGCCTTATTGAGCTTCTGTAATCAACACAAATGCGTAGCTTCCCATTCTTTTTATTGAGATCACAATGGGAGAAACCCATTACTGAATTCTCCATGCAAATATGAATCTGCATCAAGCAACTTATCTATTTCTTCTTTTACGAGTCTTGGAAAAATTAGGATTCATTCTATATGGCATTCTTTATGGGCTTAGCACCATCTACCGGCTCAATAGAATGTTCTACCCAACTTACTTGACGGAGTTCCTTGTAATCAAAAGTGAATAGGTGTATGTACCTTGAAAGAGCTGGAGGTAGGATTCCTTCTCACTCTCCATCATCATGAGCATCACCAATCTTTATTTGTTGGAGACGATCATCAACTTCTTCTTGAGATAATTTTATGGGGTCATGAGTTGGTGTGGTGGAAGGATATCCATATTTGAAACATCCACCTCACTTTCTTCATCTTGGTGTCCACTTCACTTTGGTACTAGAGTAATCGAGAGGATGTCGATCATCGAGTTTCATCACTTGAATCCACGAGGTTACGCCTTATGATGTCGAGGGATCACGTTTATCTTCACCCTCTCTCTACCACGTCCAAGTGTCATGAAACCTTCATTCCGGTAGTTTCTTGCATGAACTCTCCTTAGCCATGGTCTTCCCCCAGTGGCATTGGGTGCCAGCAGTACCATTTTCATCACACTGAAAGTCTACCACACATACTGACACCCATATGAGATATTGCCACATTTGAAACTACACCTTACGGTTTAGTTTTCCTTTATTTAATGACCTTAACATAAGTGTTGAAGGGCGATCAATTTTAAACCCAACATATTCATTACGGACTCGGTCATTACATTAAGCTGCAGCACCTCCATCAACTAAGACATCATGAATTGAAATACCATTACATAATACCTCGGCTTGTGGAGCATAGGGATCGCCTCTGCCTCCCAAAGCAGGGACCTCGGCCTCCTTCCTTCTTGAGCATTGAGTCCACCTCGCATGACTCCGCCTCTTCTCGAGAAGACATAGCCAAGAGTTGACCATATGTAATATTTGCGAGGCCTTTTGGACAGATCTTCCAAGATGGAGTATGGTCCTTCCCCTGTGAAATCGAGAAAATCCTGCACACCCAACTTTCTTCTCTATGTTTCTTACTAGTTTCTTCTTTCATCTTCTTAGGATCATTTCCATCTTGATTATCTTTTTCTTTCTTTCTTTTTATTTACAAACACATCTACTTCATTATTTCTGCTCTTATCTACTACATCAAAAGAATTCACGAGGTGCTTTTCCTTTATCATTATCTCCTTTACGGATGTAGAAGCTCTATCACGGACAATTATACTTATAATGACCCTTTTATAACAACCATAACAACAACTTCAGAAATATTTCTTTTTGGACCTCTATCTCCTCCTGAGAACTAAATTCCTTTCCTTGAAGAAGATTAATAGTTAAGCGACCCATCTTTTGAGCGAGATCTTCATACTCGGTAGATGTACTAGGAGAAATATTTGTGCTCAAGGAGTGGTTGTGGATTACGGACCAAAGGTCTTTGGTGTAGGCTCTACTTTAGCAACAATTTCTTTGGGCTCCTCTTCCATGCTTTCTTCTTGCCTTCTTGCGATCTCCTTTGCTTGTTGATGGTATTTGGCGGTCATACTTCACTCGTTGTCGATCTCGGCTTCATCCCAAGAATGAAGTGCTTACGAGAGGAGATTATCCACGCCATTCATCAACCCATCCGCTAATCCTTCCTTAGGATCGGGCATCGAGCTTCCTCCTTAGCTCTAGAACACGAGCATGATAATCCCTTATCTTCTCCTTCTCTCCTTGGGATAGCTTTGTGATCTCGATCATGAGATCTGCATATTTTTGTTGTTCACCAAATTCTTCAAGAAAACTTTCAGTTAATAAATCCCATGAATTTTTCACATTATCACCTAGTGTTTGAACCACCTAAGTCTTTGAACCATCCAAAAAGGTAGGAAAAAATTCAGTCCATTGTTCCCTTCTTATGAGGCCATTACAAATACAAGATCGTTTAAACTCTTGAATGAAAGAAGAAGCATCTTCATTAGATTGAGCTGAAAAAAACAGGAATCTTTCCCATTTTCAAAAGTAACCATAGTGAAATACCAACCACAAGTCTGATCAACAAGACTTATGTGCACAAATAATTGGAATCACTATACTAGAAAGTGACTTTACACCTTTCTGGTAAAATAGAAATGAGAAATGACCTGCGGTGGTGACTTTCTTGTGGTAAACTTGACTATTCACGGTAAAAAGTGAAACTTTCTTGTGGTAAACACTATTCACGGTAAAAAGTGAATTCTTTGCGGTAAATACTATTCACGGTAAAAAGTGACTTTCTTGTGGTAAATACTATTCACGGCAAAAATGACTTTACCATGGTAACTACTATTCATGGTAAAAATGACTTTACCATGGTAAGCTACTATGCATGAGTAAAAACAAGGTTACCCTCGATTGATTTTTGACTAAGTGGGAATATCTCTCAGAAAATCCACCAACGAGGAATGGTCGGCAAGCGGAACCAAAATGTCATCACCAATCCGGCACTATGATAATTCTTCACGGGAACTCCTCGTCTTTATGATTATTTACTAATGCCTGACCTTTAGTTTGGTGGATGTAATCTGGAAACAAAACAACAACATAACACAAGAATACCATCGACTATGATAAGACGGAATGATGACAAATCTGAAATATCAAAGTAAATTATAATATTAACATGAAATTATTACAATCTCACCCATGAGGTACTTGAGTGTTATTGACTTCACTTGCCTTTCACAAGACTATGGGAGAAACTTTACAATTACACCTCTTAATGGCTTCTTGACACACCTTTAAGTGATGGCTTCCTTTGCACACTTCCTCTGATATTTCTCACTACTTCTTTCTATGCTAAATGAGGGGGTGGCCTCTCTATTTATAGAACTTCGAGCTTATCCATCTTATCTCTAAGATAGGATAAGAAATCCACTCTGACGAATCATATTCCATACCTTAACTCTTATACTGTACATGTAAGCTTATCTTTAAGATAAGATAAACCTTATCATTTTACATGGGTTCCACATTTTTAGACTTTTTACAAATAAAATACACAAAATATTTATGACCTCACTCCTTGTCCTTATTACCAATATAATATTTCTAATTCCTAATCATGTAGACCTACTTCTCTAATTACCCAAACTTTGACATTTTAACATTTGTATCCAATTCCTAAATCTTATGGTTATATCAAGCTTCCGGTTATAGTTGGGCCTCTTATCATGTTTGTGTCATTCGTTGTGGCACCTTTAATCAAAGGGTGTGACCTGCTCTTAGGTATTCCTTGGATCGTGTCATTCAATCTATCATTTCCATGAATCACTTATGTCTAAAGTTCATTCACATCAAGAAAGTTATCACCATCAAAGGTGTTCCTCCATGCACACCATGTGGCCGCAACCTCCTCTTGAGGTTTCCATTACACTCACTAGTGCTTCTAGGTCCCCTGGACCTCTTAAATCTAAGGCACAATCTTCTCCTAGCTCTTTTATTCATACATGACCTCCTCAGTCTCATCAGTCCACTAGTCCATCTCATCAACCTAGGTCCACCACTCGGATGGCTCCTTCACATAGGTGTACATCACCTCCTCGGTCTCCTTCATATAGGTTCTCATCACCTCCTAGGTCTACTTCATATAAGTTATCATCACCTCCTAGGTCTACTTCATATAAGTGCTCATCGTCTCCTCTGTATCCCTTACATAGTTCATCCCCTCATCAGTTTTTGTCACATATACATCATATATCACCAATCTCAGAGCATGGTCACATGCCTTTATCTCCACAAACATCGGGTGGAGGACACTTTCCCTTCACTTTTTTTGGATAGCTTACTCATCATTGTACACTTAGGGGCATCATGCTTACTTCCCCCCTCTTATCATTATCTGGTGCCTCACATTTTTACTATTACACTTTGTGTTTCGCATCTAATATTTCTCATGTATCTTACACAACTTGATACTCAACTTGTATCATCACTACCTATGACACACTCTTGTGCTAAGGTTCACACTTAATTGTTGAGTGCATACTACATCTGGGAACCTCATGTCATACACACTACGCATTTCACACTTTTCACGCTCATATACAATATTTACACTCTATACTTCATGATATATCTTTCTAACACACATTTTCAAACCATTTCCCAATGATGCACTCTTTTCTATGGTTCATTCTTAACTGTCGAGAGGATCTTTTCTAACTATCGAGGGGTCTTTTATAAATGAAACTCATCTCATGATCATATGCATATGTTCGAGGGGAACAAAGCTCCTATCACATTCATCTTGCATACCATTCCATTTCACTTATTCATAGCATACTACATATCTTGGTTACACACACTCTTGTTTATTTATACTAGTTACATGCACATTCTATTTCACATGATAGAAAGATACTTAGTATATCATTATATTTATCATATACACATGTGCATTCACTTGGTATTTAGTTATGAATGCATGCTTTCTACATATCTTTACACGTAACATGGATGATTGGCATTGTACCTCTTACCAGTCCCACTTGAGGATCGAGGGCATTTACTTTCTTACACTCTATAAGTGTTATTGACTCATTTTATACTATTTCCTATTCTTACTAGCACACTACTCTATCAATATATACATGTATTAACATACTCTTTATCTTTCTAACATGTTAACAGTGCTTCATGTGTAGCATTTTCTTTGCAGGAACTATTTTCCACCATGGTTGTCTAATACTTTGCTTGATATTGTTTTCCATTGTATGCCATTGTTTACGGGCTATGCCCTATGTCTTCTATGTTCATTACTTGTATGATTTTGGCTGCTTCGTCCTTGATTGTCTTACGACATTGTGAGTGATGTCCCATGTTTGACCCACTTTTCATGGTCTACATTGTCTTCTTGCTTACTAGATTACACTTTTTCTTCTATATGCATACTTGTCTTGTTTTCACTAGCACATGTTACTAGTCACTTTGTTTGCATGTGTCTTGGTTTCTACCATGCACATTCCCTCCCATTGTAGGGTATCAGTTTCATATCAACATCTGGTCCTCTCCTTTGGGATACATCCTCATAGTGACGTCACATGCACCCCAAACAAGGGGGGTATACATTGGGTGAATCAGTCACCCCATACAACAGCTTAGAGCTTCAATACAAGCCTGCACAATATAGGAATAGAACAGAGTTACAGTTTTAGAATGTCCCAAATTATAACTTGGGTCCTCAGTTTAACACATACATCAACATCTAGATACAGACACTAGCACTTGGGTGCTCCTGACCTTTCCTAGGCACCTATGACCAAGGGGAAATTACAGTCATTTTTTTAGATCTACACAGTTTTAGTAGTTCACATAGTAGTTTACACAGTACAAGCATAGTCCTCTAGCAATCGAATGCATTCTATCTCCTTTTTCTATTTCGTTGGATTGAATTGGAACAAACATCGAATAAATCAGGATCACACCATCTGCAGCGGTGTATAAATTTGGGAAGCATTCAAGGATAGACCTTTCTCCCCAACACTCTTTTGTCGTGGCGTCAGATCACCACAAAAACTCACTCTTGGTGTGAGATCACCCAAAAACTTGCACTTGGCATGAGATCACCCAAAAAACTTGCTTTTGGCATGAGATCACCCAAAAAATCACTCTTCTACATCAATTCTAGACATTTTTAATCCTTTTCACTCATCACAGATCAGGTGCACATGTTTCTTTTAATAATTTTTCAAATTTTTAGATACTTTTGCATACTTTTACAGAGTTTTCATAACACATGACTTTGACTACTCTTTCACTCTTATTTTGTAGGTTCATCCTTAATATGCAACAAGAATAATCCCTTCATCAAGTTACAATGACAATAGGTACAACACAACACAACACATATGCTTCACCCCTATGGTCACTTCCTCTTCCTTAGCTTCCACACTTCATTTCTATCATTCCATGATTTTTCTAGTCTTTTCAGCACACTTTCACCATCGATCTACATGGTTATCAGGTACACATCTCTTATCTAATTTATGTTATCGATTATTCAATCAACAAAAAAAGTGGGGGTAAATGTAGACACAAAAATCATGCACTTGGGTACATTTATAGGTCCTAATCACATACTATTATTCATATGATTCCTAAGTGAGAAAAATAGTAATTGACATCTAGCTTTGGCCTATTTTCCATCTTTCTTGTTTCCTATTTGGTCTTGCACACCCCACAACCCATTATGATATTCATTGCTTTATCTTTCTTGACTATAGACACCAACACCAGCGTAACGCCAATACCAGGTGCCCTTGTCCCCTTTGGGTGCTCCCAACCTCTTTGTATCTTACTCACCTCTTTTGGGAATATTTTATCTTTTGGGCATCTTATTTTCTTATGGGTTGGAATTTTAGTTGTCAATTACGAAATTCAAATAAAGGAATCATATAAATACAAAGCTATGTGACCATAATAAAGGACCAAGAACTAAGCATATATTATCATCACCTAAGGTTGCATCCAAAGGAATTATAAGAGTATCAAAGGCATTCATCTAGCACTCACTCAAGGGACAAGGGAATGTATACACACATAGGAGGGGAAGTTCATTTTTCCATCCACACATCTATCTACATTGGTACATCTAGTTATCGCCCACTATCATGTGAACTTGCATAAGGGCTTCCTAGGGAACAATTTCTACACACCACACATAAGAACTACATGGAGTCTGAGATGTAGCACAGTGCTCATTCATAATTTCACTCTATTAGATGATTTTCAAGGTTAGTCTAACTCCCCATATTACATCTTTTCTTTTTGGGATTTGATGTAGTTTGAGGGTTTCATAGGTCAACATCTCTTTGCAGGTTACAGATGACTTCTGTGATCATAGTACAACATACAAGTGACTAACAAATACTATCAATGACCATCTTATGACACCAAAAAAATCAGGTTTCAAGCCCTTGCACAGTCACAGGTGCTTAGTAGCAGACTTTGGCGCATAGGCGTCTCTAACCTAGTCCAGGCTCATCTGACAATTCTAGATTTTTTTCCTCAGTCACGACATTCTTCCCATCATGTTCATTAGTTTTCTAGTCCAAATCAGTTCCAGAGATAGTATGAATCATCTAAGTTATTTTCCCCTCTCTTGTACTTAGGGTTTCATATTTATCTAGCTTATTGTTTGTGTCAAATCTATACTTTAGTATTTATTTATCATACGTGAATTTGCAATTAGGGTTTATACAAAATTATATTTTTGTTAAATCATCATGTTGGTGATGTAATAGATAGAAAACCTATGAGTGGATATGTTTTCAAGTTTGGTATAGGTGTCATTACTTAGAGTAGCAAGAAGCAACCAATAATCTCCATCTCTTCTATTGAGGTAGAATATAGAATTACAATAGAAGAAACAAAAAGAATCCATGTGACTAAAATAGTTGTTGGAAAAAATTCACATGGAAGTTAAAGGAAGTACTCCTCTCCTATGTGATAGCCAGAGTTGCATTTCTCTTGTAAACAATCCAGTTCAACATTATTAGATGAAGTATATAAAAATTCATATGCATTTCATTCGAGAGAAGGTTATTTTCAGTGATATAGATATCCAATTCTGTTGATTAGGCTAAAATGTAAAATGTATAAGCCTAATCTAAATGCTATGGTAGCATTAAATGAATAATAATTAAGTACAAAAATTACACCCAAGTAAACTAAGCAATATAATGTGAAACCCTAAGTGCAAAGGGTGGGTAAAAATCCTTAGCTCATTCACAATAAAATCTGGAGTGCACCAAAGTGCTAATCGGTGAAAAGAGAAGCTAGAGTGTCACTCAGAGACCCTAGAAAAATGTAGATCTAGAGAAGTAGGCTGGATAGGAGCACCTTGAGAGGGATAGGGGCACCCATGGGTGCCTTAGACCTGTTTCTGGGCACTTGGGTCTGCGGAAAATTTCAGGAAACCTCTTCTGAGGTGTCACAAGTTGTTCCCAGTTGTTCACCTTTTGTCACTCTAAGGTCACATCAAGATCACTGAGGTTGCTGGAAAACTGAAATGAAGTATGAACCTGCAAAACCCTTAAATAGACATCAAATCCTAAAAAATAAAGATGCAAAATGAGGGGTGTGATTGTCTTCATTTGTCACAATGGTGAACTTACAACTGAGCATTGCACTACATTTCAAACCCAATGTAGTTGTGTGTGTGTGTGTGTGTGTGTGTGTGTGTGTGTGTGTGTGTGTGTGTGCATAAATTGTGTCTTGTGTGGCTCTTATGTGTGTCACACTTAATAGCAAGCAAATAAGCTAGATGTAAAGAAATGGAGTAGATGTGTGCATGGAATAGAATGAATTTCCCTCCTATGAAGTTTTTACAGAATAACCAGCCCTTGTGTCCCTTGGATGGTGCTATTAGATGCAATGGATCTCTTAGATGCTTGATGGATGTAACCTTAGGAAGTGATAGATAATGCTTAGTGCTTGGTCCTTTATTATGATCACATAACTTTACATTTATATGATTCCTTTGCTTTAATTTCATAATTAATCCTGAAAAGGTCGACTACCAAAAAGATAAGATGCTCAAACGGATAGAAGGGACCCAAAAAGTGTAAATAAAGTATAAAGGGGATAGGGGCACCAAGAGGGGACGAGGGTAATTTAGCACTAGCTTCGCAGGCCCGGGATTTGGTGTCCAGGATGATAAAAGCTAGAGTGTAAAAAGGTAGACTAGGAAAAAAACATCTAAGACAAAAAGTGGCAATAGAAATAAAATAAAGGTGGCAAAATACAAGGGTTAATTAGTAATTTTCTTACTTAGGAATCATATGAATAGTAATATGTAATTAGGACTAGATAATTACCCAAAGTGCATGATTTTGTGTCTACATTTTCCCCACTTTATGTTGGTGAGCGGAAAGCTTGGTAACATAAAGTAGATAGAGATGTGTACATGATAACCATGTAGATTAATGCCGAAAGTGTGTCGAGGGATAAGACAAAGCGTGGAATGATAAAAATGTGAAGTGTGGATGCTAAGGAGGAGAAAGTGTAAAAGTGATGATGAAAATGACCCTAGGGCATTAACGCATATGTAAATGTCGTGATGTACATGTTGTTGATGTCGATGTTATTGTTGGTGTTGTGAATGATGTTGATGACGTTGACTACGATTCCCATACGGAGACTAAGATTTTTGTAAAAGAGAAGAACAAACAAGTAGTCTAATACGCATGTATATATGTAAAAAGTATGTAAAAATGTTGAAAATGTGAAAAAGAACATGTGCACCTAATTCGTGATGAGAAAAAGGGTATAAAAAGGATCTTGAAGATGTTGTAGAGACCAAGTTTTTTGGGTGATCTCACGTCAGTTACATCAGCCACAATGTTTTGGGGTGATCTCACACCACATCAACGAATAAGTATAGGGATAAAAGTATGGTGTCGTCCTCCAACCTTTAACTACTTACCGCAATGTAGGACACCACTGCAAATGGTTTGTTAAATTATTGAAAGTGATAAGAACTGTATGCCCTATAAAATCATGTGTGTGGAGTTCTATAGACTATATTGAACTACTAATCATTGTGTAACTACCCTCTGGTTACATGCATCCTAGAAAGGCATCGTTGTGCTAAGGACCCAAGTTTGATTCTGAGCCCTATCATAAACTGAAAATTGTATTATATTAGTACTATGTTGTGTTATGTAATGGATGTATAACATTGTATGGGGTGAGTGATTCACCCAAATGATGCCCCCTCATTTAGGGTGCATGCAACGTCGCCAAAGGAGTATGCGACCCAAAAGAGGACCAACCAATGTGCTGAAATTGTGCCTATGCAAGGGGAAGGGAATGTGTTTGGTAGAAACCAAGGCACATGCAAAAAAAGTGGCTAGGAGACAAGTGTTAGTACAAGAAAAGACAAACACGCATGTAGAAGACAATATGTAAGCTAAGTAGACAATATGTAAGTTAAGATGTAAGAAGACAATGTAGAGCGTGAAAAGAGGGTTATAAACATGGGACATCACTCATGATGTGGTAAGACAATCAAGGCTGAAAATCCAAAATCATACGAGTGTGCACTCAAGACAAAGGTAAAATCCACAAACAATGGAAAACAATGACAAGCAAGAACAAACAATGTAACAAATAACCATGGTGGAAAATAGACCTGCATAACAAATGTTGCACATGATGTACCCATTAGCTTATTAGAAAAGTTAAAAAGTATGTCAAAGCATGTATAATCTGATAAATCAGTGTGTTATGAAACTAAATGAAACAATAACACCTGTAATGTATGAAATTTGATGACCCAGGAGCCTCTGTGGGACTGGTAATAGGTATCGTGCCAAGAATTTATGTTGCTTGTATGGATATGTAGAATCTATGATCATAACTAGAAATCAAGTGAATGTGCATGTGTGTATGATAAAGATAATGACATACAATATATTTATCTATCATGTGTAATAAGATGAACATGTAAAAGTCTAAGTAAGCGAGACTAAATGCATCAACATATATGCGATATGTTGTGGATGAGATGGAATGGAATGCGGTGTGGTGATAGAACAACTTTGTCCCAGTGAATATGTATGTGTGCAATGAGGCTCATTTTTGTGTGCCCTTCAATAGTCAATAATGAACCATAAATGAGAGTGCATCATCGGGAAATGGTTTGATTGTGTGTAATAAAGAGATGTGATCGTCAAAGCGCAACACTTAGAGTGTAAGTGTGTAAGTGATTGAGTGAGTGTATGATTAAACACGTGAGTGTGGTGAGGTCCATTTGAGATGTAGACCCTTGACAATCAAGTATGGACCATGGAACTAGAGTGCATTATAGGGTAATGACCACATCATGGGAAAGTAGATGTCAAAAATATATATCGTTAATGTGTAAAGGAGATGTTGCGAGAAGGATATGAATATGTGAGATGCAAAGTGTGTAATGTGATGTGTAGTATGTAGTGTGTAGTGTGTAGTGTGTAGTGTGTAGTGTGTAGTGTGTAGTGTGTAGTGTGTAGTGTATAGTGTGTAGTGTTTAGTGCGTAGAGCACGTAGTGTGTAGTGCATAGTGCGTAGTGCGTAGTGTGTAGTGTGTAGTGTGTAGTGTGTAGTGTGTAGTGTGTAGTGCGTAGTGTGTAGTGTGTAATGAGTGAGGTTTATGCATATAGGATGCCCTCAATAGTCAAGTGTGAACTAAAGCATAAGAGTGCATCATCGGGAAATGACTATACAAGAGGGTGTGAAGATGTATATGTGAAAATATAGGTGTGAAATGATGTGCATATAAGAGACGTGTCGATGTTAGGGGATAAATAATTGTAATGCCCCCCAAGTGTGTGTTTATGAATGATCTATCCGATCAAAGTAAAGGATGAAAGTCCTCTACCCGATGCTTACGGTGATGAAGGCATGTGACCATGCTCTGAGAGTGGTGGTATATGTGATAGACACTATGTAGGTGAATGAATTCTATATGCATGTGACCATGAGTATATGGTGGGTGAATTTGTGTAAAAAAATGTGGAGGTGATGGAGACCTATGTAAAGCAAAGAGAGAAGGTGATGGAGACCTATGTGAAGTAGAGCACAAAGGTGATGGATACCTATGTGGAGTAAAATGAGGTGGTGAAGTGTGCCTAGATAAAGGAGATGTCTAGTAGTGAGCCTAGATTGATGTACCAGTTAACGAGTAATGAGACTGGCATGCGGGTTGCATGCTAACAAGCATGCTAGAGAATGAATTCTTCTTTAAGTTCAATAAGCCACAGGGAAATAGATGGACTAGGTGATGCAATGGCACCCTCAAGAGGAGTTTGCGACCCTAGAGTAGATGGAGGAACACATCGACACTAAAATTTTCCTCCATAATTTCTATTTCATTAATGTATGTATTAGGAATAGGATGTTGTTAAGTATAATTAGTAGAAGCGTCAGATAGAAGATAATGGCATTTGTCGATCTGACGCCTTGCCAATAATGTATAGTACGGTAATAGTCAAAATTACAATAGGAATGTTGTGGTAAAAGTAAATATTTGTCGTAAGTGGTCGGTAATGTTAAAATGTCAAAGTTTGGGTAAGTAGAGAAGTAGGGTCTACATGATTAGGAATTAGAAATATTATATTGGTAATAAGGACAAGGAGTGAGGTCATAAATATTTTGTGTATTTTATTTGTAAAAAGTCTAAAAATGTGGAACCCATGTGAAATGATAAGGTTTATCTTATCTTAAAAGATAAGCTTACATGTACGAGATAAGAGTTAAGGTATGGAATATGATTCGTCGAGTGGATTTCTTATCCTATCTTAGAGATAAGATGGATAAACCTGGAAGTTCTATAAATAAAGAGGCCACCCCCTCATTTAGCATAGAAAGAAGTGGTGAGAAATATTGTAGGAAGTTTGTAAAGGAAGCCATCAATTTAAAGGTGTGTTGAAGAAGCCATTAAGAGGTGTAATTGTAAAGTTTCTCCCATAGTCTTGGTGAAAGGCAAGTGAAGTCAATAACACTTGAAGTACCTCATGGGTGAGATTGTAACAATTTCATGTTAATATTATAATTTACTCTGATATTTCAGATTTATCATCATTCCTTCTTATCATAGTCTATGGTATTCTTGTGTTATGTTTGTTGTTGTGTTTCCAGATTACATCCACCAAACTAAAGGCTATGCATTAGTAAATAATCATAGCACGAGGAGTTCCTGGTGAAGAATTATCATAGTGCCGGATTGGTGATGACATTTTGGTTCCGTTGCCGGGACCATTCCTCGTTGGTGGATTTTCTAGAGAGATATTCCCACTTAGTCAAAAATCAATTGGAGGGTAACCTTATTTTTACTGTGCATAGTAGTTACCATGGTAAAGTCATTTTTGCCATGAATAGTAGTTACCATGGCAAAATCATTTTTGCTGTAAATAGTATTTATCACGATAAAGTCACTTTTACCGTGAATAGTATTTACCTTGATAACTTCACTTTTCACTTTTGTGAATAGTATTTACCTGAGTAAAGTCGATTTTACCGCGATAAGTCAAGTTTTACCATAGTTACCGTGGTCATTTCTATTTTACTATAGAAAGGTGTAAATTCACTTTCTATTACAAAGTGATTCCAATTATTTGTGCACATAGTCTTGTTGATTTTACTTGTGGGTTGGTATTTCACGGTGGTTACTTTTGAAAATGGGGAAGATTCTGTTTTTCAGCCCAATCTAATGAAGATGCTTCCTCTTTCATTCAAGAGTTTAAACGATCTTGTATTTGTAATGGCCTCATAAGAAGAGAACAATGGACTGAATTTTTTCCTACCTTTTTGGATGGTTCAACACTTAGGTGGTTTGAAACACTAGGTGATAATGTGAAAAATTCATGGGATTTATTAACTAAAAGTTTTCTTGAAGAATTTGGTGAACAACAGAAATATGCAGATCTCATGATTGAGATCACAAAGCTATCCCAAGGAGAGAAGGAGAAGATAAGGGATTATCATGCTCATGTTCTAGAGCTAAGGAGGAAGCTCGATGCCCATATCCGGAAAGAAGGATTAGCGGATGGGTTGATGAATGGCGTGGATAATCTCCTATGTAAGCACTTCATTCTTGGGATGAAGCCAGAGATTAGACAACGAGTGAAGTATGACCGCCCAGCTACCATTGAACAAGCAAAGGAGATTGCAAGAAGGCAAGAAGAAAGCATGGAAGAGGAGCCCAAAGAAATTGTTGCTAAAGTAGAGCCTACACCAGCACCTTTGGTCTAGAATCCACAACCACTCCCGGTGAGCACAAATATTTCTCCTAGTACATCTACTGAGTATGAAGATCTGCTAAAAAATATGGGTCAATTAACTATTAATCTTCTTCAAGGAAAAGAATTTAGTTCTCAGGGAGGAGATAGAGGTCCAAAAAGAAATATTTATGAAGTTGTATGTTATGGTTGTTATAAAAAGGGTCATTATAAGTATAATTGTCCGAGATAGAGCTTCTACATACAGTAAAGGAGATAATGATAAGGAAAAGCACTGTGAATTCTTTTGATGTAGTAGATAATAATAGAAATAATGAAGTAGATGTGTTTGTAACAAAAAGAAAGAAAGAAAAAGATAATCAAGATGGAAATGATCCTAAGAAGATGAAAGGAGAAACTAGTAAGAAACATAGGAGAAGAAAGTTGGGTGTGCAGGATTTTCTGATTTCACAGGGGCAAGGACCATACTCCATCTTGGAAGATCTGTCCAAAAGGCCCGCAAATATTACATATGGTCAACTCTTGGCTATGTCTTTCGAGAAGAGGTGGGAGATGCGAAGTGGACTCAATGCTCGAAGAAGGAAGGAGGTTGAGGTCCCTATTTTGGGAAAGAGGCAGATCCCTATGCTCCACAAGCTGAGGTATTATGTAATGGTATTTCAATTCATGATGTATTAATTGATGGAGGTGCTGCAGTTAATGTAATGACCGAGTCTGTAATGAATATGTTGGGTTTAAAAATTGATCACCCTTCAACACTTATGTTAAGGTCATTAAATAAGGGAAAAACTAAACCAGAAGGTGTAGTTTCAAATGTGGCAATATCTATTATGGGTGTTGTATGTGTGGTAGACTTTCAGGTGATGAAAAATGGTACTATTGCGTACCCAATGTTGCTGGGAAGACCATGGCTAAGGAGAGTTCATGCAAGAAACTACTGGAATGAAGGTTTCATGACACTTGGACGTGGTAGAGAGAGGGTGAAGATAAACATGATCCCTCGGCATCATAAAGCAGAACCTGTGGATTCAAGTGATGAAACTGATGATTGGACATCCTCTGATTACTCTAGTACCAGTGAAGTGGACACTGAAGATGAAGAAAGTGAGGTTGATGTTTCAGTCATGGATATCCTTCCAGTCACACCGACTCATGACCCCATAAAATTATCTGAAGAAGAAGTTGATGATCATCTCCAACAAATAAAGATTGGTGATCTTTGTGATGGAGAGTGAGAAGGAATCCTACCTCCGGCTCTTTCGAAGGTACATACACATATTCACTTTTGATTACAAAGAACTCCATCAAGTAAGTTGGGTAGAACATTCTATTGAGTTGGTAGATGGTGCTAAGCCCATAAAGAAAATACAATATAGAATGAATCCTAATTTTTCCAAGGCGTAAAAGAAGAAATAGATAAGTTCTTGATGCGGGATTCATATTTCTTTGTGGAGAATTGAGAATGGGTTTCTCCCATTGTGATATCAATATAAAAGAATGGGAAGCTATGCATCTGTGTTGATTACAGGGAAGCTCAATAAGGCAACAAAGAAGGATCATTACCCTCTTCCATTTTTAGATCAGATCTTGGGCGAAGTAGTGGCTAGGAGTGTTATAGTTTCTTTGATGGATATAGTGGCTACAACCAAGTTCGTATAGCGAGAGAAAGATCATTTGAATACCACGTTCACCACTCCTTGGGAACGTTTGCTTATAAAGTTATGCCTTTTGGGTTGTGTAATGCTCAAAGAACATTCAGCGTTTGATGAATAGGGTGTTCGAACCCTACATTGGGAACTTCATCGAGTATTTACGGATGATTTTTGCATCTATGGGAGCAAGTTGGACCACCTGCACTAGATGGAGACATCATTTCAAAGGTTAGATGAAGCACATGCCTCACTAAACCCTACAAAGTGTGTCTTTGGATGTTCTAAAGGCGTTTTGTTAGGGCATGTTGTATCCAGAGATGGTATTGTATCGATCACGATAAAGTTTCAAAAATCAAAGAGTTACAATTTCCTATGAATAGAAGTAAGTTGAGATCATTTTTAGGCCATGTGGGTTACTATAGAAGGTTCATCAATAATTTCTCAAAGATTGCACAACCACTAACCTAGTTCTTGAAGAAGGATGTTACTTATGAACCAGGAAATAAGGTGCATGAAGCTTTTGGACAACTGAAGGAAGCCCTAGTGTCTTCACCTGTTTTAAAGAATCTAGATTGGAGCAAGCCATTCATTGTGTACACTGATGCCTCAGATGCAGCACTAGGAAGTACTTTGAGCCAAAAGGATGAAAATGGGAATGAACATCTAATTTACTTTGGGAGCAGATAAATGAGTAGTGCTGAGGTAAATTATCTTGTAATCGAAAAAGAGGCTCTATTTATCATTTCTTTGTAAATAAGTTTAGAAATTACTTGCTAGGGAAAAAATTTATAGTTGTATGAGATCATCGTGCTCTAAAATATATTGTCAATAAGCCTAAACCATCGGGGAGGATAGCAAGATGGATAATTTTGCTACAAGAATTTGAATTTGATATTATAGATAGGCTAGGAAAGAAGCATGTCAATGCGAGATGCACTCTCTCGAGCCTATGATGGTTTAGGATCATCTTGTGATGATGAATATTTCCCGATGCAACATTGTTCTCCTGACACAATCCCTAGTGAATACATAGATATTTGGAATTATTTGAATGAATTCAAGTTTCCGATGGTGCCAATGTAAAGAATAAGAGAAATATTACTCAGCCGAGTCATCCATATTCTATTCTACATGGAGTATTATTTCGAATAGGACCTGATGGACAGTACAAGAGGCCAGTTGGACGTGATCAAGGGAAGGAGCTGCTAGAAGAATTCCACAATGGTACATGTGGAGGGCACTTCTCTGGACAACTTACCAAGAAGGATCTTGGATGCGAGATCACCGGCCCATTCTTTTTAGAGATTGTTATAATTATTGTAAGACATGTGATATTTGTCAAACACATGGTAACCGTAAGACTTCATCAGCTCTATTATGTCCTATTCTTCCACTTGGTCCCTTTGAAAAGTGGGGAATAGACATTGTAGGTCCACTTCCAACTACTCCACGCCAAAATAAGTATATTGTAGTTGCCACAGATTATTTAACCAAGTGGGTTGAAGCTAGGCCATTGAAAACAACTTCTATGGATGAAGTGGCAAGGTTCATATATGAACGCATTGTCACCAGATTTGGTTGCCCATTAGAAATTGTAACAGATCAAGGAAGCCACTTCATTAATGAGGTGGTAGAGGCCCTAGTCAATAAGTTTTCTATTAAGCACAGGAAGGCAACAACATACAAGCCAAGCACAAATGGATAGGTGGAACGAACAAATTTTGTGTTGTGTCAAATTCTAGCAAAAGATGTAGCCTTGCAAGTACATAAATGGGATAAGAGGATTCATGTAGCATTATGGGCATATAGGGCAACATCAAAGTCAGCAACAGGATACTCCCCATTTCAGTTGGCTTATGGCATTGATCCAGTTCTTCCTATTGAGTTTGATATTCCCATGGTTAGAGTTATGGAAAATGAAAGGATGGATGAAAGTGATTCAGTAAAAGAAAGGTTGGTACATCTTCATTTGCTAGAGGAAATGAGGGAAATAGCTAAGGATACAAGCTATAAGAAGAAAATGAAGCAGAAGGAATACTTTGATCAAAAGATCCGTTGGTCTCCATTTCATGTGAATGACTTGGTTCTAGTATATGATTCCAGATACAAAAAAGAAGACAGAGAAAATTTCTTCCAAAATGGATGGGGCCCTACAAAATAGCAGAGTTGTGTGCATGAAAATGTAATACGTACTGATTTGGAGGAATTGGATGGCACTCCCATTACGAAATGGGTCAACCATGACAAGTTAAATATTTTCCAAGCACCAGAATAGTCTACTCGAGGATGGAGTAGAAGCTAGGAAGGGGAAGATGTCGACACTAAAATTTTCCTCCATAATTTCTATTTCATTAATGTATGTATTAGGAATAGGATGTTGTTAAGTATAATTAGTAGTAGCGTCCGATAGAAGATAACGGTGTCTTTGCTGACGACGCCGCCAATAATGTATAGTACGGTAATAGTCAAAAGTACAATAGGAATGTTGTGGTAAAAAGTAAATATTTGTCGTAAGTGGTCCGGTAATGTTAAAATGTCAAATTTTGGGTAAGTAGAGAAGTAGGGTCTACATGATTAGGAATTAGAAATATTATATTGGTAATAAGGACAAGGAGTGAGGTCATAAATATTTTGTGTATTTTATTTGTAAAAAGTCTAAAAATGTGGAACCCATGTGAAATGATAAGGTTTATCTTATCTTAAAAGATAAGCTTACATGTACAGATAAGAGTTAAGGTATGAAATATGATTCGTTAGAGTGGATTTCTTATCCTATCTTAGAGATAAGATGGATAAGCCTGGAAGTTCTATAAATAAAGAGGCCACCCCCCTCATTTAGCATAGAAAGAAGTAGTGAGAAATATTGTAGGAAGTGTGTAAAGGAAGCCATCAGTTTAAAGGTGTGTTGAAGAAGCCATTAAGAGATGTAATTGTAAATTTTCTCCCATAGTCTTGGTGAAAGGCAAGTGAAGTCAATAACACTTGAAGTACTTCATGGGTGAGATTGTAACAATTTCATGTTAATATTATAATTTACTACGATATTTCAGATTTATCATCATTCCTTCTTATCATAGTCTATGGTATTCTTGTGTTATGTTTGTTGTTGTGTTTCCATATTACATCCACCCAACTAAAAAGGTGTGCATTAGTAAATAATCGTAGCACGAGGAGTTCCGGTGAAGAATTATCATAGTCTTTGGATTGGTGATGACAAATCCCATCAATAGAGATGACTTGATTAATATGAATTAAATTTAGATGCAAATGATTCATGGAGATAATAGACCAAGACCTGTGAATCCAATTGAGACCTAATAACATGTCACACCCTTCAATAGTTTGTGCTACAAGGAAGGGTACAAACATGGTGAGAGGACCTACGGTAACTTGAAGTTGGACTACCCCGTATGAGTTATCCATCAGATATGAAATTTGTGAGAGTGGATAGCCAATAGTAATAAGAAGTGGAATGAAGAACCATTGATAGGCCATGATGGATCAACTTTGGTGTTATTGATAGAGATGGATCAGATGGAAGCACTAATGTGCAAGTGATCAAAAGAGAATTCAACATGATAATCATGATCAAAGAAATAAATTATTAGTGGAGAAATGTCAACATGAGAAACAAGGAAATCAAGAGCCCCCAAGGAAGGAGGAGGCACTACGTGATATGTATGATTAGCCAAGGATTCATTCGCTTTCTTGTCATATTTTGGAAGCGGATTATTGAATATTTTGAGCTTATGATTTTCATTGACTGGTGTAGAGGCCATAGGCTCTGGAAGATCTATTTTGTTTTCATCGATAAGATCTTGGATGATATTGCAAAGTTTGAAACACTTATTTGTAGAATGTCTAACACATTGATGATAGTCACATCAAAAGTTCTCATTGTAATTTTGACCTTTTGGATGAGATGGATCTAAGTTGAGTAGAGGAGGAAGCGTAATAATATTTCTCTCAAGAATTTTTGTAATATAAGTTGTGGAGAAATAGTCAACTTTGTAAATGTACACTTAGGTGGTTTCCATTGAAGTTATTTGGTGTTGGAGACAACGTTGACAATGAATTTAACGTCATAGGTTTCGTGGTTGGTTTAAAAGATGACTTACTTTGAAAGCATGTAGAGGAGGGAGATTTCTCTTGATATTTAAGTTTTCCTATAGATAATAGTTTAGTTTCGCGTAGCTTGAGAGTGTGACATAGTTGATCAAATGATGAAGATGTCTTGAAGAGAACACTCTCCTGGAGAGGTGGAAAACTCTGAATGAATAAATATTGAAGTTCAGAGTCCACAAGCACATTAGACATCTTAGCTAGGTTGTTCTTGTATCACAAGACATAGTCCACTAAATGTTCTTTGGATCCTTGTTTAAGTTTTGCAAGTTGCATGTATGAGATCTTAGAGTCAATATTGATAGAAAAATGAGTAAGGAAAGCATCGACTAGATGTGTGAAATATGTTACCGAGTGGATAGGTAAGTCATATAACTAACGCATCACATAATCGTGAAGAATGCAAGGAAAAATCTTAGCTAAAAGAATGTGATTATCTACAAAATCTAGACAAGCCACATAAAAGGATCTGAGATGCTCTTATGGGTCACCATGCCCATTAAAAATGGGAATCTTGGGGGTGAAAAATTTAGGAAGAAGTGATTATGCGAAACGGCAGGTGTGAATGGAGTGTGAAGTAATAAAGTGGAATCCAAATATGGAGATGCGTAAGAAGAATCTTGTTACAATTAATGGATTTGTGCTTTAAGGTATTGATAAAGAGAGGCTAAATCTTGAGTGCCATCGAGGAAACTTTCCACGTGTGTGAAACAAGAGGTGGAGTGAAGTGGTTAGTGGGAGTAGGAATAGAAATAGGAACATGAGAAATAGGTGGGAGAGTGGAGGTAGGAACTTGAGTAGTAATGGAAGTGGGGATGGAGGAAATAACATTAAGCTCAGCGAGATTGGTGGCCTCTTCATGAGCAGTGAATAAAAGCAAGTCTAGGTCTTGTAGATGCTCAGTGATATGATCATTAAGGTATTTAGGGTGGGATTTAGTGAATTTACCATAGGAGTGAGCCATAGTGATAAGAGAATAAGATCCCTAAGGAGAAGGTGGATTCGAGTGAAGGGTTCACCAATGATTGAGATAAAAATGTAAAATGTATAAGCCTAATCTAAATGTTATTGTAATAGTAAATGAATAAAAATTAAGTACATAAATTACACCCAAGAAAACTAAGCAATAAAATGTGAAAACCTAAGTGCAAAGGGTGGGTAAGAAGCCTTAGCTGATTCACAATAAAATTTGGAGTGTACCAAAGTGCTGACCAGGTGAATAGAGAAGCAGGAGTGTCACACAGAGACCCAGAAAAATGTAGATATGGAGAAATAAGCTGGACAGGGGTGTCTAGAGAGGGACAGGGGTGTCCGGAGGCACCTTAGTCATGTTTCTAGGTTCTTGGGTCCAGTGGAAAAGCTCAGGAAACCTCTTCGAGGTGTCGCAAGTTGTTTACATTTTTTTCCTTTGGTCACTTTGAGGTCACACCAAGATCATTGAGGTCATTGGAAACTTGCAATGAAGTATGAACCTACAAAACCCTTAAATAGACATCAAATCCTAAAAAAAGAAAGATGCAAATGAGGGGTCAGATTGTCCTCATTTTTCACAATGGTGAACTTATGACTGAGTATTGCACTACATCTCAAACCCAATATACTTCTATGTGTGTGTGTGTGTGTGTTGAAATCGTGCCTTAGGTGGCTCTTGTGTGTGCCACACTTGATATTGAGAAAATAAGCTAGATGTAAAGAAATGTAGTAGATGTGTGCATGTAATAGAATGAACTTCCCTCCCATGAAGTGTATACAGAATAACTATCCCTTGTGTCCCTTAGATGGTGCTAGATGGATGCAATGGAGCTCTTATATGCTTGATGGATGGAACCTTAGGAAATGATAACTAATGCTTAGTGCTTGGTCATTTATTATGACCACATAACTTTATATTTATATGATTCATTTGCTTGAATTTCGTAATCAACCCTAAAAAGGCCAACTACCAAGAATATAAGATGCTCAAACAGCTAAAAAGGACCCAAAAAGTGTAAGTAAATTAAAAAGGGGACAGGGATGCCCAGAGGGGATGAGGGCGCCTGGCGTTGGCGTCCTAGATGGGAGCTAATGTCCAGGATGATAAAATATGGAGTGTAAAAGGAAGATTGACCAAATAAAAGTGTAAGACCAAAAGTGGCAATAGAAAGCAAAGAAAGGTGGCCAAAGACATGGGTTAGTTAGTAATTTTCTTACTTAGGAATCATATGAATAGTAGTATGTAATCAGGACTAGATAATTACCCACAGTCTGTGATTTTACGTCTACATCTGTCCTACTAAAGATCAAATTATAGATATCTTCACAAAAATTTTGGTGTTGTGAAGTTTTGTAAATTTCAAAAATTATTGGCCTTTCCGAGTTGTGATTGAGGGGGAGTGTACAAGACAATGCCACCTCCTAATGGCCAGCCATATGTTTTTTTTCACCTCTATACTTCTTCTCCATAAAAGTATTATAAATATCCTTATGATCTAATTAAACTTCTCTATCTAAAGTTTACCATGTAGTCTTGTAACAAAGCATTGTTTCTTAAATGAGGTCCTTACTTTATAAAAGTCTCATAAGGTGCTTGTAGTTAATCCAAGAGAAATCATGAGATGTAGTCTAAAAAATCATGCTTAGCCTAAATCATTCACTTATGATTTATGGATTATAAATCCTTTAATACAAAAAGGTAATTTTAACATGATGAAGGTTTATAAATCTTTGAAAGTGAATCATGGTTTAAAGATTGTAAATCCTTTTGTATAAATAGGTAATGTTGGCATATAAACCCACTTAACATTAAGGGGGAGTTTTGTAATATAATATTAAGTGGGTTATTAACCCCTTATATGGTTCCTAATGTTATATTTAATATTTATATTAAATATAACTATAAATGATAGATTATAATTAATAAATAAGATATATAAGTATAATTTTATTTATTAAATATAACCTATGGGTTTATATAAAATTTATTCAACCAATTATGATTGAAAAGGTGTTTTCAAAGGACACACTTGATCAACCAATTAATTAGGGAACTTGGGGGCCTTGAAAATATACCGTGAGAGAGAAGTAAGGGGTAAAAAGGAAATAATGTAAAAATTATTATAAATAATTGTGATGTGTCTCATTAATGGATAGCTATTACAATTGGTGGGTTTTTTAACCTCTTTGAGGTTTTCCCATAGTAAAATATGTGTAGTGTTATTTAACTTAGTGTATTGTTATTTACGTAGTGTTTAATGGTTAATTTAATTTACCCTGGTCCTCTTAAAATTGTTCACACTTTGCAAGATCAAACCTTCCAATTACAACAAAGTGTTTATACTTCTTCTCATGTTGTAGATTCTACTCAATTGCTTCATAACCCAGTTACAGAAGTGTCCTTATATCCCTTTCCTATCAATTACATTTCTCCTAATCTTCCTATCTATGATGGAAAGAGTGATCTTAAATAAAATCTCTATACATTCCATGTTTCTTACTTAATATTATACTTACAATGATACATTACTCACCAAGATCCTTCCCCAAAGTTTAAAATATTTTTATGTACCATGGTTTTATGATCTCATTGTGCATTCTTACTTACACAACTCTCTATCAATATACAAGACACAATTTCCTATGATAAAATGTCTAAAATATGACAAGGTTATAATGAGCACATTAGTGATTATATTCTACACTACAAGACTATTTTTACTGAGATGAATAGTATTTTGGTCGATATTGAGCTTCAAGATCTCTTTACACAAAGTACTTTTACTCGTTTACAATAATAAATTATCTTTGATAAGTTTCTTTCATATGATCATCTATTCCATACATGGAAAGAGTGTGAATATAAGCTCCTTGACATGAATAAGCTCAAATTTGTTGTTAATCCTCCAAACAAAACCCTTTTTTATCGGTAAAATAGGGTTAGTGGGTCTCTCACCCTTTCATTAATCAACATGAAAGTTCATACAAAAAGAGTAATAAATGAATCTAAATGAAGGACCAAATATAGTCCTCCCAAACTATGTTATGAAGTACAACACCCATCATTACTAAAAAATGTGTCATTCAACTCAAAGAATAAAATCTAGAAATATCACAAAAATAATGACAATAAAAAAATCCTCAATATATGTCATGCTACAATAGAAAAAACCTATCATTGTTGAATGAAGGGTAATAGATCCATTCTAAATAAATTCCCAAAGACTACAATCTGTTATCAGCAATATCTTATCATTATAATTATACCATCTCCTTTTATGAGTTTCTTATATAATTCTGAATGAAGAACAAAAAACAATGCTTCTCAACTATGTTATATAAGTACCACACCCATCAAT
The DNA here is from genome assembly GCA_018340775.1 of Taxus wallichiana var. yunnanensis. NCBI lineage: Eukaryota > Viridiplantae > Streptophyta > Pinopsida > Cupressales > Taxaceae > Taxus > Taxus wallichiana. Next base: position 8,996,920 of record CM031237.1, read on the forward strand.
ATTAAATAAATGCCCCATTTTTCTCAAATCACTCTAAAAACTAAAACCCAATAGTATCACATAATAAATCCCAAGAAATAAATGTCATAGTTAATATCTCCTACAATAATAGGAAAAATTCATCACTATTGATTGGAGGAGTAATTAATTTTTAATAAGATTCCAAAGACAATAACCCAAACTACTAAATATATAACCACTAGAATTCTACCATCTCCTTTCCTAAAGTTACTTGTTTTATTTCAACAATTTCAAATAACCACTCCCTACCATCATCATTCACTATTAAGATGATTTGAAATAAACATCCATCACCTATAAAACATTTTTTTGGTATGAACAAATTATATAGGAAAATAAATTCACGCATTGTAATACATTCATCCGAACTTACATATATAAAAGCACAACCACAACCTCACGTAACAACATATGATGTATATATATATATATATATATATATATATATGATGATGATGATGATGATGATGATGAACCCTTGGTTTATCATGTTTTATCTGTGTGAACCCTATGTTACCATGATATCATTTTGCACTATGTATAATATTGACATTTTATAATTAATACTTTACTATGTTTTGGAAGGAAATGTTGTGCATATTCTTGTTATTGCTTCTTCAAATATGGCTTGAATGAAACTCTTATGAGTATTAACAATGTATTTGGAAAAGCATATCTTGAGTCATCACATGAGTTAACTACATATTAGCGCATGACTCACCTTATAGTGCATGACTCACCTTTGCATTAGCGTAGGACTCACCATGGAGTGTAGGACTCATCCAGATCACTAATTTGGACTCACTTGAAATAAGGGACTCACGTAAAAGAGATAAATGGATCAGATGGTTGAACGGTGAGTTGATATAACTGGCACATCAGTTAACACAATGACATGAGCATGAAATGTTTACTACTACCTCAACCTCATGCAGATTATGAGGTCCATTCAATACTAGCTTAATTCTAGTTTCTTGAATACGTAATGCAGAAAAACACTCATGAACTTATGATCATCATGATTAGAAAGATTCAATTCAGGATGTGCAATATATTCTAGTGTTGATTGACTGTCTCAAAGGAGTCAATTACGGGCCTCATCTGTAGTCAACATGATTAATTCAATACAAACACGACATAGATTAATCCTTCCATGATTGTAACTTCTAAAATAATTTGTATTGTTATAGGTATCTTCCAATTAAGTAGTTGTCATTAATTTAAAATAAATAGTTCTCTCCTAGAGATATTAGGACTTCTCTAATATAAAAGAGCAAATGTATTAGGACTAAAAATTTCAGTTCAATTAATCATTATAGAATAAATTTCTTTCAATAAGTGCATATTTAGGGAAAACTTTACTTGTGTGACTTGCAACGTTGATCCAGATCGAAGGGAATGAGAAAGGACCAATCCTCCCCAACAAGAAGGAATAATTTACCATCCATTTCCTTTGTATATTTCACATTAATTTGAATCATCAGCATTGCATTATTTTTAGTACCTTTAATTCTGCATTCGATAGTATTTTGTTTTCAATCAATTTTGTTTCCTAATTTCATAGTATTCAGTTAATTTTGTTCTTAAATAATTACTAAGAAAAATTATGACTATTCCCTTTGTTATAAATAGACATGGACACCACCCTGGACTGAAAAAAAAAGATAACTAAAGTGTGAGTATCAATGACAATTGTCACTTTTTAGCACCGTTGTTAGGGATAAATCTCAAGGTGTTATCAAAGGTTAAGGTGCTAGCTATAAGTACTTCCTGATTTCCTAGTAAGTTTCCATTTAGAAATTTTATTTCTATGAATCTTTCTTTTGAAGTAAGAAGACCTTGTAGTGATAACAAGAATCTTTTGTTCTTTGGATTATGTGGAACACAAACAGTCAAGTTAAGTGTTAGTAGTTAGGAAATTATCCTCAGCATGATAATATTTTATGTTTAGACCTAGAGACTCAGTAGAGGTAGATTTATTAGAGTAAATTTTCAAAAACCCCTCAAAACCAACCTATGGAACAACTTGCTGACCAAGAAAGGATGGATGATGAAGTAGATAACCCCAATGGTGTAGAGAATGGAAACCCTCCACTTGGAAGAACATTTACCTATCCCATACAACTAGATCCTAATGATTAGGCTCCTATGAAAAACATATCCCCTTCAATTTTACCAACCTTCCAGGGATTAGTCTCAGTAATATTTTGACCGCTTTCTTTTGAGTTCAAAGTCTTGTGTCAAACCTATGATTATACTTCTAATACCTATAAGCTCAAGGTATTTCCCTCATCTTTAAAATACATAACTATGAGATTTTTCAAGGGCTTAACCCTAACTCCATCCATATTTGGTAGGAGATGGAATTTTTTTCTTAGATAAATACCAAGACTAGTATAGGGTGAGGAACAAGAGGGAAGAACTTTGTAGGATTCAACAAAATGAGGATGAGAGTGTGGAGGATTATCTTGATCAGTTCCTCTTCCTTCATAGGAGGTGTGTAATCTGGTTTGGATATTAATCTACTCAAAACTTTATTCCTCAAAGGATTGGATGAAGACACACAAGAAGCCTTTAATCTTATGGGAAAATAAGACATGAGCAAACTAGAGTTTATCGATATCATTGAGCTCGTGAGGAATTAATCTTGAAATTTCCCCAACCTTTATAAACATAAAGGAAAAATGGCCAATGGTAATATATCCAAACTAAGGGAAGAAATTACAAATTTGAGAACAGACCTCTTAGTTCAACTTAATACAACTATGGATAGGGAGAAATCCAGAATATAGAGCCTTTGTTCATCTACTGTCCAAGATGTAGGACAAACATGGGCTTAAGGACTGCCCCTTAGACAAGACAAACATATGTCTTGTCTATGATCTAAAGCATGCCACAGACCAATGTGGATTGCTTCCCTTGCTAAAGAACCATCTAAAACAAAACACACAAGACGAAGCTGAGTTAAACTATATGGCTCAGAGGCAAGGAGGGAATTTTCAATCAAATAAAAATCATTCCTACACACCAAAATCACAATGGGTCCCAAATCAATGGAATGCACCATGGCCATAATGCCAACCTTGTGTGCAACAAGTCCCATAGGGGTGGAGTCCTCAATGGAATGCACCACCAAGTTACTATCAGCAACCCTGGGCTCCACACCCAAATATTTCACTATTTCAACAGTTTAATCCTCAATACCAATAGTAGTGGAATGTACCTCAAGGATTAGGAAGAAATATTATAATCAAAGAATACCCCAAGGTCAAAAAGATTTGTTGATTGTGCCTATAATTGCTAACCTATATGATCAATCTACCCACCCATAGATTCCAACAAAAATAGTGGAAAATCCCAAAAATGTGAGGTAGGGTAACCCAACATACACTGTGGAATTAGATAAAAATCCCATAGTAAACTTTATGGATTGTAGGAATATCTTGTTGCATTCAGGGAAGGTTACCTCAAAACCTTCATCTCCTATCATAGAAGAAATCCTAAAGATAACTAAAATCTAGAAGAAATGTAGCTCAGTCCTTTTTGAAGAAATTACTCAACCAAACGTTGATATTCCTTTTCCATCCAAAATCTTTGAAAACAAAACACTACAATTCATGAACAACAGATTCGAGTTAATTTGGGACCGAGAAAATTAAGTATTGGAATTCCTTTGCTTCAGGATCTTAAGGAAATTCCTAAATTAAACAAAACCATCAAAGAGCTCTGTTTTAAGACTCTAGGAAGAAGAAAGAATCGACCTAAAACCATCCATGTTGATGGGAAACTTGCTAGTATACTAGAAGGGAATATGACCCCTCCTAAATATGGAGACCCCTGGAAGTCCTATTGTTATAGTTTGCATAGGATATGTCCAGGATCCCAAACATCCTAATTTACCTAGGATTTTTATCAATGTGATGACCATAGATACCTTGTCCACATTTTCACTTCCTAAACCGCACTCAATCTCTATAGTTTTATAAATGGAAAATCAGTTTGTAAACAAGAAAAAAGGGATCATAGAATATTTTACCATCACCATTGAATCATGGGATTATTTGGTAGACTTCATGATCATAAAAATGAAGAATAGGAAGATTGGATACCCTCTAATCCTAGGACACCCTTGGTTAGCCATTTCCTCTACCCTTATTGATTGTAGAATAGGAAATATGGTGATTAAAAATGAACATGATTCCAAAAATTTATCCATCTACCCTTCCGCAAAATCTTTGCTACAAGAAGATAAACAATGGTGGAAGGACAATTCAGATGAATCAGAGGACATCATCTCTTCTCGACCATGGTCATAATTCAAGAACACTCAGATCAAATTTAGGATGGTGACCATGAGTCTTACACTTTGAAAAAGTGTAATTCATGTACTGAGCACAATTCATGGACTGGGTTTATCTCTATTCATGCAAAGACTACAACTAATGGAAACAAGAGATGACGTGATGGATGAAAACAACCTGCCTATAATCTTCCCTTTATCACAAAATATATATTTGACTGAGTCTATTTTTCAAAATATCATTTTTGTTCACAGATTAATTCCCCATAGGTTCCTATTAAATGTAATATTGAGATAATATCCCGTTGTAAATTCAATTCATCTGGATACCAAACAACTATTTATTTTCCTAGTGAAAACATTGTCAGTCAATAGTTGGCTAACTAGTCAAGAAGAGAATACCATGTTTAAACTCTTATGCTCTCATCCTCAAGCCTTTTCTTGGGAATATAGTGACACAAAGGGTATACACTCCATTATTTGTACACACCACATTTACACAACTAATTCAGACCATTCAGACAACCACAAAGAAAGATAAACCATGCCTTAAGAAACATTGTAAAAACTGAAATTGAAAAAATTCTTAGGGTGGGATTCATTTATCCAATCTCAAATAGTCGGTGGGTTTTTCCATTAGTTATAGTTCCTAAAAATAATGGGAAATGGAGGGTTTGTGTGGATTATAGGGAGTTAAAAAGGCAACTCATCAAGATTATTTCCCATTACTTTTCATTGATCAAGTCTTAGATAATTTATCTGGAAAAATGTATTTTTCATTCCTCAAGTGGGTTCAATAGGTATAGTCAAATAATAGTATCACTAGAGGACCAAGATAAAACCACCATTACCTACGCATGGGAAAAGTTACTTATAAGGTATTACCTTTTGCTTTATGTGATGCTCCTACCACTTTTCAAAGAGTCATGTTAGCAATCTTTATTGATCTCACTTAGAATTGTGTTGAGATATACATAAATGAATTCACTATTTATGGGGAAACATTTGAAGAGGAAATTAAAAATCTTGACAAGGTCCTTTCTAGGTGTGAAAAACATCAATTATCTTTATCCATGAAAAGGATTATTTATGTTGGACCAGGGGGATAGACTTAGGCCATCATGTTTCAAATGAAGGAATCAAGGTAAATCCTAAGAAGATCAATATCATTATGATACTTCCATCTCCCACAAACCAAACAAAAGTGAGAAGTTTTCTAGGACATGATGGCTAATGTATAAGGTTCATTTCATATTTTAGTAAGATATCTTCTCCATTGTTTTCTCTTATAACTAAGGATTCTAAATTTGAATGGAATGAAGCATGCCAAAAATCCTTTGACACTATTAAAGATTAATTGGTAAACACTCCGGTATTAAGAGGCCCAAATTGGAAGATCCCCTTTCATATACAAATATATGTTTCCAATGAAGAGGTAGGTTTTGTCTTTGGACAAGAAGAAGAAGGAGAAGCGATGCATATTATTTACTATATTATCAAAAACCTCTCTCCTGCTGAAAGGAAATACACCACCACAAAGAAGGAATTTATTGTAGTGGTATATGCAATTAACAAGTTTCACCATTATATCACAAGATATGAAGTGATTGTTCACACTGACCACTTTTCTATTAAGTATATAATGAATAAACCTTTAGTGCATGATAGGATTGTAATATTGTTGTTATTCTGCAAGAATTTAATATTAAAACATTGAAAAATTAGAGAAATTAAATGTGGTGGCTAATTTTATTTCTAGACTAACCATTTCAGAAATGAAAATCGGGTCAATGATGATTTTTAGGATGAACATCTATTCTTAATTTCTATTTTTCTCTTTGGTTTACAAATATGGATAACTATTTCACTACGGGAAGTTCCCACCTTTTTCACACAAAATCAAAGAAAGCAATTGATCGAAAAAAAGTGTGATGTATACATGGTTAAATAGAATTCTATATAAATGTGGACCTAACCATGTTTTATGCAAGTGTGTGTAGCTAAAGATGAAATATTTGGCATACTTAGGGCATGTCATGATGATTCATCAAGAGGACATTATTCAATTTAAAGAACCATTCACAAAGTCTTAGGATATGTTTACTATTAGCCTTCCTTATTTAGATATCTCAAAAGTATGTGTGGATGTGTGATCAATTCCAAAGGATGGGAAAGCAGTCAAGTTAAGTGTTAGTAGTTAGGAAATTATCCTCAGCATGATAATATTTTATGTTTAGACCTAGAGACTGTAGAGGTAGATTTATTAGAGTAAATTTTCAAAAAACCCCTCAAAACAAACCTATGGAACAACTGCTGACCAGGAAAGGATGGATGATTAAGTAGATAACCCCAATGGTGTAGAGAATGGAAACCCTCCACTTGGAAGAACATTTACGTATCCCATACAACTAGATCCTAACGATTAGGCCCATATGAAAAATATATCCCCTTAAATTTTACCAACCTTCCAGGGATTAGTCTCAGAATATTTTGACCAGTTTCTTTTTGAGTTCAAAGTCTTGTGTCAAACCTATGATTATACTTCTAATACCTATAAGCTCAAGTTATTTCCCTCAACTTTAAAATACATAACTATGAGATGGTTCATGGGCTTAACCCCTAACTCCATCCATATTTGGTAGGAGATGGAATTTTTTTCTTAGATAAATACCAAGACTACTATAGGGTGAGGGACAAGAGGGAAGAACTTTTTAGGATTCAACAAAATGAGGATGAGAGTGTGGAGGACTATCTTGATCAGTTCCTCTTCCTTCATAGGAGGTGTGGTACTGGTTTGGATATTAATCTACTCAAAACTTTATTCCTCAAAGGATTGGATGAAGACACACAAGAATACTTTAATCTTATGGGAAAATGAGACATGAGCAAACTAGAGTTTACTGATATCATTGAGCTCTGTAGGAATTAATCTTGAAATTTCCCCAACCTTTATATACATAAAGGAAAAATGGCCAATGGAAATATATCCAAACTAAGGGAAGAAATTACAAATTTTAGAACAGACCTCTTGGTTCAACTTAATACAACTATGGATAGGAAGAAATCCAGGAATATAGAGCCTTTATTCATCTATTGTCTAAGATGTAGGGACAAACATGGGCTTAAGGATTGGCCCTTAGACAAGAAAAACATATGTCTTGTCTATGATCTAAAGCATGCCACAGACCAATGTGGATTGTTTCCCTTGTTGAAGAACCATCTAAAACAAAACACATAAGACGAAGGTGAGTTAAAATATATGTCTCAGAGGCAAGGAGGGAATTTTAAATCAAAGAAAACTCAGCTACACACCAAAATCACAATGGTTCCTAAATCAATGGAATGCACCATGGCCATAATGCCAACCTTGTGTGCAACAAGTCCCATAGGGGTGGAGTCCTCAATGGAAAGCACCACCAAGTTACCATCAACAAACCTTAGCTCCACACCCAAATATTTCACTATTTCAACAGTTTAATCCTCAATACCAATAGTAGTGGAATGTACCTCAAGGATTAGGGAAGAAATATTATAATCAAAGAATACCCCAAGGTCAAGAAGATTTGTTGATTGTGCCTATAAATGCTAACCTATCTGATCAACCTACCCAACCACAGATTCCAACAAAAATAGTGGCAAAACCCAAAAATGTGAAGTAGGGTAACCCGACATTCACTGTGGAATTAGATAAAAATCCCATAGTAAACTTTATGGATTGTAGGAATATATTTTTGCATTCTGGAAAGGTTACTTCAAAACCTTCATCTCCTATCATAGAAGAAATCCCTAAAGATAAATAAAATCTAGAAGAAATGTAGCTCAGTCCTTTTTTGAAGAAATTACTCAACCAAACGTTGATATTCCTTTTCCATCCAAAATCTTTGAAAAACAAAACACTACAATTCATGAACAACCAGATTCAGAGTTAATTCAGGGACTGAGAAAATTAAGTATTGGAATTCCTTTGCTTCAGGATCTTAAGGAGATTCCTAAATTAAACAAAACCATCAAAGAGCTCTGTTTTAAGACTCTAGGAAGAAGAAAGAATCAGCCTAAAACCATCCATGTTGATGGGAAACTTGCTAGTATACTAGAAGGGAATATGACCCCTCCTAAATATGGAGACCCTGGAAGTCCTATTGTTATAGTTTGCATAGGATATGTCCAGATCCCAAACATCCTAATTGACCTAGGATTTTTTATCAATGTGATGACCACAGATACCTTGTCCACATTGTCACTTCCTAAACCGCAGTCAACCTCCATAGTTTTACAAATGGAAGATCAGTTTGTAAACAAGAAAAAAGGGATTATAGAATATTTTACCATCACCATTGAATCATGGGATTATTTGGTAGACTTCATGATCATAAAAATGAAGAATAGGAAGATTGGATACCCTCTAATCCTAGGACACCCTTGGTTAGCCATTTCCTCTACCCTTATTGATTGTAGAATAGGAAACATGGTGATTAAAAATGAACATGATTCCAAAATTTTATCCATCTACCCTTCCGCAAAACCTTTTGCTACAGAAGATAAACAATGGTGGAAGGATAATTCAGATGGATCAGAGGACATCATCTCTTCTCTGACCATGGTCATAATTCAAGAACAAGCAGATCAAATTTAGGATGGTGACCATGAGTCTTACACTGGAAAAAGTGTAATTCATGTACCTGAGCACAATTCCTGCACTGGGTTTATCTCTAGTCATGCAGTACAACTAATGGAAACAAGAGATGACGTGATGGATGAAAAAACAACACGCCTATAATCTTCCCTTTATCACAAAATATATATTTGGTCGAGTCTATTTTTTAAAATATCATTTTTGTTCACGATTAATTCCCCATAGGTTCCTATTAAATGTAATATTGAGATAATATCCTGTTGTAAATTCAATTCATCTGGATACAAACAACTATTTATTTTCCTAGTGAAAACATTGTCAATCAATAGTTGGCTAACTAGTCGGGGAAGAGAATACCTTGTTTAAACTCTTATGCTCTCATCCTCAAGCCTTTTCTTGGGAATATAGTGACACAAAGGGTATACACTCCATTATTTGTACACACCACATTTACACAACTAATTCCAGGACCATTCGATGACAACCACAAAGAAAGATAAACCATGCCTTAAGAAACATTGTAAAAACTGAAATTGAAAAAATTCTTAGGGTGGGATTCATTTATCCAATCTCAGATAGTCAGTGTGTTTTTCCATTAGTTATAGTTCCTAAAAATAATGGGAAATGGAGGGTTTGTGTGGATTATATGGAGTTAAAAAGGCAACTCATAAAGATTATTTCCCATTACTTTTCATTGATCAAGTCTTAGATAATTTATACGGAAAATGTATTTTCATTCCTCGGTGGGTTCAATAGGTATAGTCAAATAATAGTATCACTAGAGGACCAAGATAAAACCACCATTACCTACGCATGGGGAAAAGTTACTTATAAGGTATTACCTTTTGCTTTATGTGATGCTCCTACCACTTTTCAAAGAGTCATGTTAGCAATCTTTATTGATCTCACTTAGAATTGTGTTGAGATATACATAAATGAATTCACTATTTATGGGGAAACATTTGAAGAGGAAATTAAAAATCTTGACAAGGTCCTTTCTAGGTGTGAAAAACATCAATTATCTTTATCCATGAAAAGGATTATTTATGTTGGACGGAGGGGATAGACTTAGGCCATCATGTTTCAAATGAAGGAATCAAGGTAAATCCTAAGAAGATCAATATCATTATGATACTTCCATCTCCCACAAACCAAACAAAAGTGAGAAGTTTTCTAGGACATGATGGCTACTGTATAAGGTTCATTTCATGTTTTAGTAAGATATATTCTCCATTTTTTTCTCTTATAACTAAGGATTCTAAATTTGAATGGACGAAGCATGCCAAAATCCTTTGACACTATTAAAGATTAATTGGTAAACACTCCAGTATTAAGAGGCCCAAATTGGAAGATCCCCTTTCATATACAAATATATGTTTCCAATGAAGAGGTAGGTTTTGTCTTTGGACAAGAAGAAGAAGGAGAAGCGATGCATATTATTTACTATATTATCAAAACCCCTCTCTCCCACTTTGAAGGAAATACACCACCACAAAGAAGGAATTTATTGTAGTGGTATATGCAATTAACAAGTTTCACCATTATATCACAAGATATGAAGTGATTTTTCTGATGACCACTTTTCTATTAAGTATATAATGAATAAACCTTTAGTGCATGATAGGATTGTAATATTGTTGTTATTATTGCAAGAATTTAATATTAAAACATTGAAAAATTAGAGAAATTAAATGTGGTGGCTAATTTTATTTCTAGACTAACCATTTCAGAAATGAAAATCGGGTCAATGATGATTTTTAGGATGAACATCTATTCTTAATTTCTATTTTCTCTCTTTGGTTTACAAATATGGATAACTATTTCACTACGGGAAGTTCCCCACCTTTTTCACACAAAATCAAAGAAAGTAATTGATCAAAAAAGTGTGATGTATACATGGTTAAATAGAATTCTATATAAATGTGGACCTGACCATGTTTTATGCAAGTGTGTAGCTAAAGATGAAATATTTGACATACTTAGGGCATGTCATGATGAGTCATCAAGAGGAAATTATTCAGTTTAAAGAACCATTCACAAAGTCTTAGGATATGTTTACTATTAGCCTTCCTTATTTAGATATCTCAAAAGTATGTGTGGATGTGTGATCAATTCCAAAGGATGGGAAAGCCAAAATTTACATTTGAGATGCCACTCCAACCTCAAGTTGTTTTAGAACCATTTGAGAAGTGGGGGTTAGATTTAATTGGACCAATTGACTCAACCTCTCAAGGGAAAGAGTAAATTTTGGTTTGTATATATTATGTCACCAAATGGGATGAGGTGTAAACACTACAATATGCAAGAGATGAAAAAGTTAGAAATTTTTTATATGAAAATATATTTCAGAGATTTGGAGTACCAAGATTCATTATTTTAGACCAGATACCATATTTTATGTCAGGTGTAGTTAGTTCCTTTGTTCTGCAACATATCGCTAAAGCATAAGAATTCATCACCATACCATCCATAGTCCAATGGTCAAGTGGAGGTTACTAATAGAGAGTTGGAGAATATCCTAATAAAAATAATGGATATCTCAAGGGAAATTTGGGTTCAAAAATTACCTAACATGGTGTGGGCCTACAATACTACTTGGAAAACAACCACATGATTCACTCCTTATGATTTGGTTTATGGGAAGAATCCCATTCTTCCCATAGAATTTGAGATTCAAACCTTGAGAACAACTACTGAAGTGGGAATTAATTTATCAGAAGCACAAAAGACAAGGATTCTTCAAATAAATGAGTTGAATGATATGATACCACAAGCATTGCATCAGAATAAAATCATCCAACATCAGAGTAGGAATGGCATGACAAACACATTAAGCCAAGGAAGTTTTGAAAAGGAGATTGGGATCTGTTATTTGATTCAAAATATAAGGATTTCAAGGGAAATTTGTAGACAAGATAGATGGGCTCATACCAAATTGAAGAAGTATTCAAAAATTGGATAGTTCAGTTAATTCCAATTGATGGTGAGAAGAATGTGATGTTGGTTAATGGTCATAGATTGAGGCTATACCAAAAACCAACATCTAAAGAATAATTCCAGAGTATGCTTTAAGAAGATTCAACGTTGAATTGTTTGGAAAAAATTTATTTGTCCAACTCAACTCAGAACTGAGTTATTTCTTAGTAATAATAAAGAGGGGATGGTTGAAAACTAGAAATGGCGTCCATCATCCTCTAAGGTATTGGATGAAAACCAATAATTGCGGCTACTCCTATAAAAAAAATTGAACATAATAATAAGTGTAGGTGGCTGAAAACCAACAATGGTGGTCACCACCCGTGAATCATGCAGACAATAAATGAGTAACGAAGAAGAGGAGGGAGGATCAAATCAACATTTAAATGATGGCCAATGATGTGAAAAGTAAAATTAATTAGGTATGCATGATTATTCCCTTCTTAAATGTTGTAAAGTTAATTTATGGAATGCTCATTATTATACTCGTGTAAATTGATAACCTCCCTCATTCCCAATTTTCTCCCACGCTTCACATATCCCAAAAAATCTACCATCCATATCCATATTAATCACCCACACATACACAATTACTCTTTCCTTTAATCACTATCACCTTGGGATTCATTAAAACTTTCCCAATTTGTGTTGTTTCATATATAATTGTTTTGTCTCCTTTGTCTTCTTCCCAATCCCCTCATTGCAATCGTGTACTGCTACCAGCTCCATTCCTGTGCTTATTTCCATCTTTGTAACATTGCATCTCTAGTCTTGTGCTCCATTATTTTCCAACTTTTCACAATTACTTACTCTGTGTAATGCACCAATCATGGGGTTCAAACTTATGCATGAACTAACTAATTCAACTGAACTATTATTTGATGCAAGGTCAGTGGAAATCTTTCAAAAGGTCAGATGGCTTGATTTCATTCTAGTGTATGAATAGTTTAATTCAAAATGATAGAGGAGTTCTTCAAGAACATGGAAAAGGGATGTGCTACTTATAAGAAGTATAAAATATTGTTCAAATTCCCACTATAATAAGCCATTATTCAGAGAGATACCAAAAGAGAGTCAATCAAAGTTAATAATAGGACACCCTATTCGAAAGTATTAAAATATTTTCTATGGGAAAAATGAAAAGAAATAATTGGTTATGGACAATAAAGGAAAGGCCAAAGGAACATATGTCCAAGAAGAAGCCAATATAGGCCTCTTAATGAGCCACGATCTTCCTGCCCCCATCTTGTTTTTCACAAGATTTCAGTCCCAGGTATTTTTTTACGTTTTGGATAGGTATAAGGAAATTCGAAAACTTGTGTAAAGGATTTTAGGTAACAAGCACTCCCAATGTTTAATGTTAATTTCATTTATTTCCAATTGAGATTTGAACTTCTCACTTGAGCACTATAAAAAGAAGGAAGTGATTTCTCCCACTAACCTCATTTGGTCATTAAAAAGGACCAAGGATATATGCAAGATTATTTTAATATAAGATAAGTGGATTGGAATGAGTTATAGGCCTCCATTAGTTATATCACCAATGTCACAATAGAATTCCACATATGATCAACTAGAAGGTATTTATACAACTTAGAGGAATGAAGTCTTAAATTTCTTTGGTTTTTGTAACACTGAGTTGGATGAGACTTGCGCGCACCTTTTCTAATGAATACAATTGTTCAAGGATCTTTAAAAGATTGAATAGTAGAAGGAGGATCTCGTAAAATCTTAAGTGTGGGGAGTGATGAACCCCAATTCTTCCATGTTTTATCCTATGTGAACCCTGTGTTACCATGGTATCATTTTGCACGTTTCATGCTCATTTCATTGTGTTAATTGATGTGCCAGCTATATCAACTCATTATTTATCCATCCGAGTCATTTATCACTTTTGTGTTGGGTGAGTCCAAATTAGTGATCTAGGTGGGTCATGTGCTCGACAACGAGTCCTGTGCTAATGCAAAGGTGAGTCTTGTGTTGTAGGGTGAGTCTTGTGCTAGTGCATAAATGAGTCATGTGTTAGTGCATAAATGAGTCCTCTGCTAGTGCATAAATGAGTCCTGTGATGACTTAAGATATGATTTTCCAAATACATTTTTACTACACATAAGAGGTTCATTCAAGCCATATTTGAAAAAGAAATAACAAGACAAAAATAAAATATATATGCACAACATTTCCTTCCATAAAATAGTAAAGTATTAATTATATAATATCAATATTACACATAGTTCAAAATGATATCATTGTAACGTGTGGTTCACATAGGATAAAACATGGCTAAACAGGGGTTCATCATATCATTTGTTTATAGTAACTCATATATTATATGCTTATATATAATAATATTATCATATATAATATAATATATAAATCATAATGTTCACAATAATATTCCTAAAATTCACCCCCTTAGTGTGAATGTTATTAATATCTGAAATGTCACACCCTTAATGTGAACACGGGGAAAAAAACACACCATCATACTAAAAATATAATTGTATGCCACCGCATACTTCTAGGTCTGCATAATACCATTTAGATCTCACCGCATATGATCACTCACTTCACCATAGTGAATCCATCACTAGATGATCACACTTCCACCAATACACCTACATATGAGAACTCAATATTTATCACTTTCACTTCAAATAATGCTCTTTCACTAGCCAATCAATGAAGAATTTTGACTATTAGAGGATCTCCACGGCCCGGAGGACCTCTATAGTTAGTTGTTCTTCTATATAATTGTTCTCAACATCCATAATGCACATTCTCCTCGTTTCAAACTTTAGCAAGGAATGAATACCTTACTTTATTTCTACACACACCACTTAAACTAAACAACGAAATAATATAAAAAGGTGCCACCAATGTTGTATGTGACCCCATCATTGGTGACTGACGAGATGCGTTGATCACCCTCCTTCATGCATTGCCTCCGACCTCTAGTGTGAATTTGAAGTTATTTAATAAAGAAATTCTTCATCATTAGGGCAGTAAATATCCTCATCCATGGAGCACTCCTCCCATTCAATGTATTCTTCAACAATATAATCCTTTTGATTGAGCTTGTCATCAAGGAAATAATGTGCCCTCTTCTTACAATTCAAAATTACATGTCCTACTTCTTTACAATAATAACATTTGACTTTTCCTTTTGAAGGAACGTGATTTGAATTATACTTTCCTTTTTTTAAATGTAATTGCTTTGTTTCATACATATAACACCTCCTTCTGGTTCTAAATAATCATTTTGATCCAGAAGAGTAGAAATTCCTCCTTCTAAACCAATGTTTAGCTTACTCAAAGTGAAAACCATATTAGATAAATTTTTAGGCATACTATTCAAAAGTATTACTTTGGTATCATCATATTTTACCTTCTTGTTAATACCCATGAGTTGTTTGAGTATGGAGCGAAAATTTCTTATATGATCTTCCATATTTTCACCTTATTCCATCTTCAATCCATACAATATTTACTTCAGTGTTGTATTGGCACTTTTGCTTCAGATCCAAACAATTTATTTAAAGTCCCAAATCTCTTTTGTTGACTTCAAGAATTCCACATGATGAAGGTATGATTTTGATAGATTGAAACCAATAGTTCCCAAGGATTTTTGATCCTTGATAGTCCAATTTGGAAGATTGGTTGTATTTTTTGGTGTTGATGCATTTTGTTTGATGGCATCCAAAAAATCTTTCTCTATCAGGTATAACTGCATCTATATTTTCTATGTATGGAAATATTTTCGTTCAAATTTCTTAATTAGAGTTAAGTTATCCATTTTCAAGACACTATGATCCTATTATGATGATATATGTAAACAACTCTTTTTACCCAAATAATGGTATTTGAAAATGCCACGATAGATGATTAAAATGAAAATACAAAATGATGGCTTTGACACCTTTAAATATATTGATAAATTATTACTTTGATAAATTTTAAAACCTAGATGAATCAAAGGACACTATTGATGACAATAACAACATAAATCTTAATAAAATTTCACTAACCTTATAAAATAAGACTATGGACCTTAAAATTTAAATTTCGATCGCGTACTTAATATAATTGCACCTATTTTTATATTGATAAGTAGCGAAAACTTTTGGCCGTAAATCTTAAATATGGCTCACAATTCGAATAATAACTATGCGATGAAGAACACAACTCTAATCTTAACGATTAAAATACTATTGACCATGAGTAGGATCAACCTATGGAAGTAAAGTGACAGAATGATAGAAATGTGGCTAAAATAAAAGAGGATTACTATGCATATACAATTATGAGTCAATAATTGGCAGGAAAATGGAAAACTACACTACACTAGCATTGATAAAATACATTATGGAATGTCATAAATAATGTAACGTGCCAGCCAAATTGATAAGAGCATATTCTACAACCACACACTTTTCACCTTCAGATATGCAGTTGAAACACAATATTTTAATTACCTTTCTTTGTTATGGCATCCATTGTGCCTCATTTGCTGAAAAGGTCTAGTTAACAATGATCCACTCTTGTAAATATGATTTTTCAAATATTTCAATATTGAGTTAACCATGAGCATGTGAGAAGCGAACTACAAAGGAACTAATAGCACCATATGCTAAACACATAAAATATTGAGATGGCAGAAATTGATCATTAGCATGAGTGACTCATATGTGTGGCAGAATTGTATGATTTTTGGATGTTAAAGAGACTAAGAACTACATATAAGAACACATTTCTAATTCCATTTATTTTCATGTGTTTTTGCAAAGTTAAAAATTCAAATCTTGAACCATGAAAACGAAACCCAAGTGTCAAAAACTTGCTTGAAAACCCTCCTGAACCCTCATCCAGATCAGTCTCCTATATGTATCATATCCATCCAAACATTATAGGTCCTCATAAATTGTTTTAAAAACTTTCCATGATGTCTAAAATGTTTTTATAAGGCCATTCAACTCATTCAGTGAAGTGTTGGCAAAAGAGAAATCTTTGGTAAGACTAGAAAGGCTATTTTTAGCCTTTCCTAAACAGTCTGCATCCTTCGGGACTAATCTAAATTCCCACAATCATCCAAAGGTATTTTTGGAGATCTCAGAGAGTAATTGAACTGATTTAGGAAATTTTAGGGAAATTTTGGAGGTTTAGAGAATATTGCGGTGAAAGCTAGTTTTTCAGGGTAAGGAGCTTGCAGTCCAAAACAATACCTAAAATTTGGCATAGGATTTCAAGAGTTCTGTGATGAATTGGAAAGAAAACAAATAGTCATTGGAAATATTGAATACTCTACATGATGGAATCATAAAATATTTCACAACTACAAGACGTGTTTAATTCTTAGGGAAGCTCAATTTATGTAGACACACCCTATTGTCTTGAGGAAAAATGAGAAATTTAAGGGAGTTTCAGGAAAAATTGAAGTATGATACCCATCCCATTGTTCTTAAAATGCTTATGAGAGTAACAATCATATAATATTTCACTAAAAAATATTGGTAAAGCTAGCACTACACTGAAAAGGCATAGGAAGAGACCATATGCGATCTAAAATAAGATGAGATAACTAATAAGAAGAAGTACCATATACTTATAAGGTAGGAGAAAACCCTAAGGCAACAAGGGTTGATGCTAAGATCGAATCACAAGAGGGGTTCACCAAAAATTTACACTGTAATTAGATTTAACGTGAAACCTAATTAATTTTAGTGAATCAAGTTCACTAAATGATTAAAAGGATAACAAGTGGATATTTTGATTAGTCAAATTCTAATATTAATTATCACAATCAAAATAATGATTTTATATTAATAACTTATATGCTAGATAAGATATGAACTTGACAATACAAAGAATTGAGTATTAACTTTGGGATAGTTACAGATGATTATGGAAAGCTATGGAAGGATGCACTATTGAAAAGGGAGGTATAAACTTGATGATGATTCATTTCTAGGACTATAACTAGAAATGAACTTGGGGTATGATCATACAACTTTTACAGTGGTCTTATTATATGGTCTTGACCTTTTTAATGGTCTTAGACCTATTTGGTTCTCGATTTATAACTTCTACATACCGTCGATTGCCTAGAACTATATGTCATTGTCAAACCCTAATTTGTGATCATGTTACGAAACTATCTGAATACTCTGATCATGATCTAAAACCCTAGATGTGGATGATAATTCCTACAAAAATAACATTAACCACATGCACCACTCATATATGCACTACTCCAAAGAGGCCTCAAACTACATGTCATTCTCCACCTGACATGTGATATCCGATTCAATGAAACTGATTTTGACAACCATCTTTAACCATGCTTGAATTGAGTATGCTCTTGTTAAGATACTTGGGGAAGGGATCTACGAGTGCTTATAGATAAGAGATATTGTTTTCTTAACTTGGTAATAAGATTCAAAACTATAGATATTATGTCCCTAATTACTGTAGATGTGTTATTACAAGATTAAGGAGCCTTGGGTTCCTTTTACACGTGTGGGAAGTGATTTTATCAATGAAGTTTCATTATATTTCCAACTTAGCAAATGAGGTAGTGTTTACTTGATTATATATGGTTCTATAGATGATTTATCAATGAAATGCTGACCCAAAGAGATTATAATACCCAAAAAATAATATGAATTTGAAACTAAAGTTGAAGGACATGTTGGTCCAAGACCAAATATATTATCCTGACCAAACTATATGACCTTGACCATGGAAGGAAAATATGTATCCTGAAGTTTTGGAAGTGTTTCCTAATGTTTCTCTATGGATTTCATGCATTGTGTTCTTATATTTTGACAACATGTCACCGCACAAAGATAAAAAAATCTAAACAAAAGACCTCAAAATGTGTTAAATGGGAAAGGGAAGGTTGTACTTATCTTAGCAAGAGTGCATCATCAAAACTAGTAGTGTCAAAGAGGGAATTACCAAATTTGAGTTTCTACAATAGTTAACCACAAGGGTACATAAATTTTTAAAACAACATCTCATCATTACATGGAATCATTCACCATGTATTAAACCATCCAACAATTTCATATAACCCAAATTGTTTCATTCTTAATTAGTTTACACTCTCATATTCAAAGAAAAATCACCTGTAGATTATTACCAACTTGTACAATTATAAAACACTACTAGATAAGTTTCATGAGTTTGTAATTAAGTAAGTGCACCCTCTTTGTAGTGTTTTCAACTTCTTAACAATCATTTATAATATTCTATCTTGTAAACTACTAATAATAGTAAATCTTGATATACAAATTGATCTATAATTAAGATTCTAAATATACTAATGTTTCTAACACTTAACCCTGGAATAAATAAAAATCATTAACTTAACACTTTTTAAATTTAGGGTTGAATCAAATTGGAGCACTAGGTACTTAGGATTCCAATCATATGAGTTGTAATTATTATGGTTTTCTCATCCTTTGGATTCTTTGTATTCTTTAAAAGAGGTTTTTTCTAGGTCTTATCGTATTCATTTGTGTTCCCCACATCAACTCTCTCATAAGGTGTTGTTAACCTTGGGGAAGTTAATGCACCAATGGTGTCTGCAATCAAGTAAGTATCTCTAACCTCTATTTTCCTTTATGTTATTTTAGATTTGGATGATTTTTTGATGTGGTCATGCATATGTTAGAGTAGAGCAACATATTCTTGATCTATTGCATTATTTATCTATCGGTTCTTACCTTATAATCCACACTTTTGATTTATAACTTATCGATCGTTAAAACCTATGTTTATAACCCTGGCATAAGAATCCATATTTTTGTTACAACCTAATTACACCAATATTATTATCAAATTTTCATCATAAACTAGTTATATGTCTTTACTCTATCTTATATCTAGGCTTTGAAACCTTGCATCTCCTATAAAGTGTCGGATATTGTCTCTCAAGTTCCATGTCTCTTTTGCAACATACAACCTCAAGGTGTACATCTTTAGTATGAACCCTCTCATTATCCTAATTTAGATTTCCCATTATAGAGATACTAAGAGGATATTTCATCAAGCCATTATTTATTTGTATACATGTTGAGTGGAGTGGTTGTAGGCAATTTGTATTAGATTTTACCATTTTATTCAAGCAACCATAATAGAAAGGCAACTTTGATTTCACCAATTTCACCAAAACACATTGTGTCATATTAGATTTGTTTCAAATAATTACATAAATACAAATTTTTTTCTTGTGATAAATTTTCCATAATCAAGTTATTGAGTAGGAACTACAGGTTTCGCTTTGTTGGAATGATATATTTTGGAATAATTTTATTGGTTAGTTTCTTGTAACTATTTTTGTAAATATTGAAAATTTAAAATAAAAATTATTTTCACTTTCTTTTAACGCTAAAAACATTGATACAAGCATGTCATGGGTGTTTAAAATTATTTTTATAAATTCAAATATAATATTGTTCCATACATGTAATTATTCTTATTAAAATGTGATAAATAGTCTATAATATAACAAACATCAATTCCCACAATTATGGATCTCAACAATGCTTCATTGCCTAGTTTTAGAAAAGTATAAAATTTATTGTAATTTTCACTCAAGTAGTTATGCAATTAAAATTGAATGTCCTAGACCAACACCTCCTTATTCGCCATCATTTCTTCTCTATACACTCCTCGCGAATTGTATAGATAAAGAGAAATATCTATCTAGGTAACTATACACACCTATGCAGAAAACCAAAATCACCTATGTAGGTGATTGAATGCTACCTATTTTCTAATTTTCCATTATGTAATGTTTCATAGCTCAAGTTCAACAAATTTCATGACTTTCCAATAAGGCGCGACTAATTTGTTGACTAGACATGCTTAATTTTACCTTAAGATACATACAAACACATAACATGTTTATATACCTTTCCAAAGTAGTCTACTTGAATGAAGAATTGATGAGGTAAATAAATTCAAATAACCTATGTGATTCATATTTTTTTTTTTTTCAAAACATGGGCCATGTGTGGGACATAATAGGGAAGCTCAACATTAAACTTATGTCGAGGATTAAGTAGTTAAAACTTTTATCATTGATTTCCATGCCATCAACAATAACTAAAACTTGCATTGATGGTATTTATATATTTATTTCATTTATTTGGGTTCCATGTTCACACTTCCAAATTTTAGTAGGTCATTTGGTTACATTTGTTGTTAAAAAATAATATTTAATTGTAAATAAAATCAAAAATAAATAGTGTTGATACTAAAAAGTGAAAAACAACGTATTTAAAACATTTAAAAACCTTAAATATTACATCCAACAAATGTAATGTTGTTGTCACCACTGACCATCTACATTCCTTCAACGATAATTGTAACGTAAATACCTTAACATGCCATTTTAGTATTGTTTTACATACTCCTTTGTACTAAATTTTGTATAATTATTATCTAATATCGGTTCGTTTCAGAGGTTCTGCAGTGTAGAGTGGAGGTGTTGATATTGCCAGTTTTCATGAATGCTCTTGTGGAGGTAACATTGTCATAAAACTTATGTAAATGATGTATTTTCACACCATCATAATTTATAGATCTTTTATTTTTACATGAGATTTACTTTTTTTGTATATACTATTTTTTGGGTTATGGTTTCTTTGCTTATTTCCATATTTGTTTAGGTTTATTGCCATTTTTCTCGCTTTATGGAATAATACATGCATATTTGAGTTACATGATTGGAATAAAATTTTCAAATGAGATCTATTATCTAAGGGATAAAAAACAAGTGTGAAGTTAATTCCTTCTCATTCCATTTTGGTATTGCATGCTTTGAATATGTTGAACTAACTTGAATCTTACAACTCTTTCCACTTTACTAGCTTCTCCTTATAGATCCCAATGTAAGGATTTTTTTGTATCTATTCTAATTGATTATTAATATATATTTTGTGTCCATCCTTGTATAGCTTACCTGTGATTTTATACATTGCATAAAGTTTGAAAGGTTCATATTTTTCTTTAAAACATTAAATTAAAGAGCCACATATAATTTTTTTTCTATTATTGCAATATTTTAGTTTTCTAAAATATTGGTGGCATATTTGAGCTGCATGATTGAAATAAAATGTTGAAAATGATATTTTTTTATCTCGAGGATAAAACCCATACATGTTTAATGTTACCGCCATCTCCAACTTCCCACCTTCCTTCGTCGATAAGTGTGCGTAAAATGCCTTAACATGTCATTTCAGTATTGCTTTACCTCCTCCTTTGCACCAAATTTCTCTTCATACTTATTTGATGTTAGTTCATTTTGGAGGTTCTTCTCGTTATTTTGAGTTAAACATGATTATACATTGTTTGATTCCAAGAATGTTTATATACCTATTCTAAATGAGGAGTAATGTAATATGTTTATTTTGATCCCCTAGCTAATTTGAAACATAAAAAGTGGAAAGAGACCATCTACTATCTATTGGAAGCTTTGTAATGCTATAATATTGTAAATATGTTGGGGTGTGGAGCCTGTTTTTGTCTTCTCGAATCAAGTGTTAAAGTGTTGGAGTTCAAATGGTTAAGTTTAGAGACTTCGGGAGGAGCATTCTGCGGTGCGTTTTCTATGATGTTGTTGTGTCGTTGTTGTCTTTGTTGTTGTTAATTGGTTGTTAACATCGTGATAGTTTTTCCAGCCGTGGGAAGTTGAAAGGTCGCGACTTTCAAACTTCTAGGGTCGGCTTTAGGACTTCTTAAAAGGATTGTAATCCTATAAATAGAGGTGTTATGGTATCTTGAAGATATCTTGAGTGTTCAAGAGGTCTTGAGTCTTAGTGATCAAGAGGTGATCAAGAGTGATCAAGGTTAAGAAATTGGGTGTCAATTGTGGTTTATATGTGGTGTAGCATCTTTGGAATTTTTTTGTGAGTTCATAATCGAGATAAGATCTGTAAGAGTTATTTTACTCTTGTTGATAGTAAAATCTGAGAAAATTCTTGGTGGACGTAGCCCACATTGGGTGAACCACATCAATTTTTTTCTTGTCTTATTTTGTGCATTATTTATTTATGCTATTATATTTCGCAAGTATAATTCTACTATATAATTTCCTACTACTTTTGTGGTTTGAGGAATTGTTTCCGTATATTTGTTCTCTAATTCCTAACAAAATATGGTTGAGTTTATTGTTTTCTTGAAAATTAGAGGCATGTTTGACTTGCATGATTTAAATAAAATGTTTGAAATGAGTTCTATTATCTCATAGACAAAACTTGTATTCATGAAGTGACTACCTTATCAAGTCATTTTAGTATTATTTTACCTCCTTTACACACTTTCTTTTAATTCTAATATACTATTGGTTCATTTTTGGGGTTGGTATTGGTTCTTGTAACTTGTATGATAAACAATCTTGAAAATATTTCCACTTTATTAATTTTAGCTTATAAAACATTGTGCTTGACCGAATATATAAGCCGAAACTACTAAAGTTGACATAGACCATCCGATATAAACATTTTGAACCATAATGTAAAAGTTGAAACTAGTAAACTGGAAAATATTATTTACTTTTTTAATAATGAATAAGAAGAATGTTGCATTACATGAAAAAAATTAAATCAAAATGGACCTCACTTCTAAAAATTTATTTTAATCATTTGACTCTTTCCATTTTGAGCTTACATATCACAAACTGTCTCTATAGCTTTTTTGATTGACAAGAAAGTTATTAAATTTAGATTGTTTTGAAACTCTTTCCACTTTACGAGTTACTACTTCTAAATCCAAGTGCAAGGATGTTTCGATAATTGAAAAACATTCCTCATTTTTAGCAGATTATTTTAATCATGCGAACTCTTTTCAATTCCAAATCATAGTATTTGGTGCCAACTTGTCTCTATAGCATTTGTAATTTAGGAGCAAGTTATTAGATTAAAATTGAGTATGATTTTTGTATATGTTCTAGAGTAGATTAGTTTTTGAATTTTCAAAACTATGGTGGTGGTTGATATTTTGAAGGGAAATGAACAAGATGGAAACAACTTGTAGGTTTTGTTTGTTTAACCTTATCAAGTTTATGAACCATAATATCACCCCTTTCTTTATATTGTGTCATGTGTTGGGCTTTAGTCAAATTTTAAGTTCCACGCTTATTTAAAAATAATGTTGTAATGAAACATAAAAATACATTATAGTTTTTTCTTATTTCATCTTCTTATGGGTCCCTTAATCTTCCAACATTTTCCTATACTCATATGATGTGAGATTTTGGGATTGTCTACCAACCCAGTGGCATTGTTTCATGATTTTTCAACAACCCTATCAACTAGAAATATAAAAATATATGATGATTTTGTGTTCAATTCTATTTTAATACAATCTATCTCATCATTCATGTCGGGTACTACATCCTTATTTAAGCCCAAATGTGTTATTCCATCATTTATTTCATTTGCACCAAAATTTACATGGTAATGAACTAGCTATGTTGGGAGAGGAGGAGGCAATGATGAAATTGACATTGACAAATTTCATTGAATGGAATCAAAATTAAGGCCAACGTTTACTACAACCTCCTTTACCAACTCAGGTTTACTTGGGTAGGTAGACTTAAACCTTGTTGGTTGAAAGAGAAAGATGCATCTCATTTATTGAAAGGGTCAGTCAATACATCTTCAATTGTTGGTTCTTGTTGAGGTTAGTGGTTGTGAGATTCATAGCTTTTATTTAATACTTGGTTATGAAAACCTTCTACATTTTTGGTCATTCTCCTTCAAGTACAATTGTTTCTTCTTCAGATCTCATTGCATCTCACATTGTAACTTGAATTTCTTCATCATTAAATCCAGCCAACCTAATGATATTTGAAACAACAATAAATTCATGTTATTCTACATTGAATGCTTGAATAAAATTCATGTCATTGGTTATCAATTTAGGGTTAAGGGGACATATACCTCTTCTTCTAAAACCAAATTTAATATTATCAGGAGATAGTGCACACTTGAATGATAAGTTGTCTAAAGTGGCCAATTTTTGTTTGCTAACACGTAGACCGTAATGTTTACTCATCCATGATTTTCTCTCAACCTTGAAGTAGGGATTAAATGGTCCAAAGACACTTACATCTAATGGTTTTAGTTTGTGGCTAGTATGTGTCGACAATATACGTAGGTCAATCCCTAAATCCCTTACCTCTTCAATTATTGGTAGTGCAATATAGCTGACATGACTATTAAATATGAGAAGATGTCAATTTGTATGTGAAACTTCAACTGGTATAAATATGAAAAATAATGTAACCAATTCATAAATAAATTGTGTCATCCATGTATGGGGATGTGTAGCCATGCATGCCCCTATTTCACACCTTAAAATAAAATTGTGCAAAATTGGCCTTTTTTCTTTGAATAGGTGGAATCCTGGATACTCTCCCCAACTAAGTTAAGATATGTTAAGATTTTTATCCATTCTCTTACCTTAAAAATTAGTTATGACACACAATACACTTCCTCATCCTTTTTTGGCAATGAATTTCATTTCATAATTCCTTCAAGATTTCAATACCGTTTCATTGCAATTTTATATTTTGTGATGCCCATATTGGTTTGTGCATACACATTTCTCAATTTCTCATAAAAATACCAACTATAATGGGTTTAATAATTACAACCCTATCTCTATAAAGTACCCCATTAGTCTAATTGAAAAATCATGTAAATAATTCATAAATAAATTGTGTCATCCATGCATAGGGATGTGTAGCCATACATGCCCCTATTTCACACCTTAAAATAAAATTGTGCGGTTGCCTTTTTGCTTTGAATAGGTGGAATCTGGGATACTCTCCCAACTAAGTTAAGATATGCTAAGATTTTGATCCATTCTATTACCTTAAAAATTATTTATGACACACAAGTACACTTCTTCATCCTTTTTGGCAATGAATTTCATTTCATAATTCCTTCAAGCTTTCAATATCAAGTTTCATTACAATTTTATATTTTGTGAGGCCCATATTGGTTTATTTCATACACATTTCTCAATTTCTTATAAAAATACCAACTATAGTGGGTTTAATAATTACAACTCTATCTCTATAAAGTACCCCCATTAGTCTAATTGAAAATCATGACACCTTTTTGAACCCTTTCCACCACAACTTATCAAGAACCTCATTTGTAAATGGGTTGTCCTATTTTTGTAAATACGAGCTACAAGCCCATGACACATGTTAGCTAAGCCCTTGCCCCATTGCATGAATTTTGATTAATTTTTCTTATAAAATAGTGAGTGGTCCCTTTATATTCATTGACGTAACCCATTTTAGCCAATTAGACAAAGTGTTTGAATTCATGCCCCATTTATATGTTGTATTTTTATGGGTACCCATTATCCTCTACATCTCTCGTAGAAGTGTACATATTAGCCTTAGTCCATCCTTTATTGTAGGAATCATTTTTGTGGAAAAAACATTTCCTCTCAATTTGACATTTGGTCGATATTCCATTTCATTGGCACACATCTCCTCTTGAATAAATTCTTCATATTCGACATAATCCAAATTTACCCCTCTATTCTTTATTTGTTGCCCAAGGCTTTCTCCTAACAAACTATGTCCTCTCATTTTCTTTCCTTGTCGTATAACTTGTAAATTGATATGTGGTCTTTAATTTATTCGTGGTTAGTAAAATGTCCACACTTCAAATTTTATGTGATGTTTACGCTCACAAGAAAGCAATGCAAGAATGTTCACTTTAAAGTTTATATAATGTATAAGTTTGCAGAAATATATACAAGAATGGGAAAAAATAGCCATTACTCCTCAATTTGAACAAGTAGAGAAATATCCCTGCACTTGGATCTATAATAAAAAAAACTAGTAAAGTGGAAAGAGTTACAAAATTCAAATTAATATAATATATTAAAAAATAATGCATTTACTTCACTAAAAATTAATGACAAGAGATTTGCTTCACGCTTTGTGGGTTTTATCCCTGAGATAACATACCTCATTTCAAACATTTTGTTCGATCATGTAACTCAAATATGCTCTGAGTATTCCAAAATACTGGGAAAGATACAATAACACTAAAAAATATGGAACTCAAAGAAGGTTAAGCAATATTGAAATGACATGACAAGGTAGTCGTTTCACACTTATGGATTTCATCCTCGAGATGACCTCATTTCTAACATTTTATTTCAATCATGCAACTTAAAAGAACCAACAACACCTCCAAAATGAACCAATATCAAATAATAATGAAAATAAAGTTGGTGTAACAGAGGTAAAGTGATCTTTGAAATGACGTGTTAGTGAAGTCACTTCACATTTATCAATGAAGGAAGGTGGGTAGTGGGAGATGGAAGCAACATTAACGCGCCATTTGTATGCACCAATTTATGGTGCTTAAATGTTTTAAATGTGTTGTTTGTTGATTTTTAGGTACCAAATATATTTTTTATTTATGATTTTTTTGTAACATTATAATTTCGATAAAATGGAAAGAGTTACATGATTAGAATGTTCTAAGAAATGAAGTTTGTTTTCATTTAACGTGAAAAATCCTTACACTCAAATTTATAAGTAGAAATAATTGCAAGACAATATAAATCTAATAACTTGACCCTTGATTAGAAACACTACAGAGACATGTTTGGGATCTATAAGCTGAAAATGGAAAGAGTTGCACAATTAAAATAAAATTTTAGAAGTGCAGTCTATCTTTATTTAAATGTTATCATGTAATGTAATATTCTTCTCAATCATGATTAACATTAAATAATTTATGCTAGTTTACCAATTTCAACTTTTACATCATAGTGCAAAATGTTTCTATTAGATGGTCTTTTCCACTTTAATAATTTTAGCTTATATATCTTTATTAGATGGTCACTTTGCACCTTAGTAGTTTCAAGCTTAAATATCCCGGTGCAAAGCATTGGCCTTTATAAGATGAAACTACTAAAGTGGAAAGAGTCAAGGAGTTTCAATCATGTAACTTAAAAACCAGCAACACCTCCAAAATGAACCACTAGCGAGATAAGAATAAAATGAAGGTGGGTGCAAAATTATAGCATTATAGAGCTTCTAGTGCATTACAACATTTACAATAAACACTACATCGCATTTACAATATTATAATATTATAGAGATTATGTTTCGATTAACTAAAATGTGGAATTTATTCTAATTCTACTATTAATCTAATATTAAGAAAATTAGTAGATAACATATATAAGCTTAAAATAAATGACCCAAGAAATATAAGCTATGAAAATAGAAAACCCTAAAGTGCAAGAAGAGTTAGAAAGAGCTTAGCTGATTTTATAATGCCTCGGGATTGTGTCACAAAATAAACTGGATGAACCGAATGCAGAATGGATACACAAAAGCTCCAGAAAACATAGATCTGGAACAATAGGATGGAATGGGGTTCCTGGAGAGGTACATTGGTGCCTTTGGGTGCTCTATTATGAGATATGGTCACCTTGGTTTGTGAAAAAACTTTGCAAACCTCCTCCAAGGAGTCGCTTAATTGATATCATATGTTCACTTCCGTCACACTAGCTTTTTCGGATTTTGTATTATGTTCTTAGAAATTAGTGATGAATGAGAGACCTACAAAACCCTAAGACAAGTATCAAACCCCTAAAAATAAATATGTATATGAAGGGTTTAGAATGTCCTCAACACCACAATGGTGGACTTACTAACTGAGTGTTGCACTAAATCTTAGACCCAATGTAGTTCTATGTGTGTGTGTGTGTAATCATGCCCTAGGTGCCTTGTGCTAGTTGCACTTTATGAAAGTATTGAACCATAACTATGTGTAAAGATGTAATAAAATAGTATATGGAATAGAATAAACTTCCCTCCTATGCAGTGTGATGCTAGATGAACCAACCTTGTGCCTTGTAATGGAGTTAGATGGATGTAACCTTAGGTGATGATAGTAGTGCTTACTATTTGGTCCCTCATTATGGTCTCATAACTTTATACTTATATTTTTCTCATAAATTATATGGTCTCATAACTTTATACTTATATTTGAATTAACTTGGAAATTTGATAATTAATTTTGTTTAAGGGAATGAACCTTTCACAAAGAAATTTTTTTATGGTCCTTTGATTTGAAGTTTTCCATTTCTATCTAGTTGGGCTAAATTTTGTGTATGCTCATCTCTTGCACCTTAGAGTGATCTTGAGAATCAAAATTAACTTTAATCTTCATTTTTTAACATTTATTTAATGGAAACTTCATGTTTCATTTTTGGTTTAAGGGAATGAACATTTATCACGATTTTTGTATGGTTCATTAATTACAAAACTTTCCTTTACTTTTTAGTTGGATTATTTGTTTTGTATTCTCTTCTCTTGCATCTTTGGATGATCTTGAGAATCAAAAGAAACTCTTAATCCTCTTTTAAATAATGTGATTTGCTTGAGAACTACTTACGCTTGAGTGCAGGACCAAAAATGCTTTTCAAAGAAAGGAGTTCAAAAAAAAAATCTAACTACTCGTGTGTTACAAGTTACCAAATGGAAAACAACTAAACCACATTAGGTCTAAAAGATTAAATAAAACACACCACATTCAAAACACCTTATTTAGGCTTTGGATAAGGGTACGCCTTAGTCCACTTAAAACTAGTACATAACCCCTTTAACATAAGCCTTAAACTACAAAAACGGGGGTGGTCCTAGGAACCCCAAAGTATTCCACGCAAGAGGGAACCTTGTGGATGAAACGGGAACTTCTCTGCAAACGTACTTTACTAGTATACACATAAGATTTAGCATCAAAGTTATTTGTATCGCGACCCCAATGAGAGTACACGATGGATGCATTTATTGTCGACTGTGCTTGAAGGGGGTAAAGTAAAGCCGGAATAATCCTAGGAAAATATTGGAAAACTAAAATCACTTTTAGATAACTTATGACACTTGGTTGAGCAAACCACCTAGGAAATTCGCTCAAGTATTTGGAGCTAACTTGACCAAATATTTTTGTAAAGAGCCAACATTCATCATGAAACGTGTGAAGCGTTACTTTTGCTTAGTTTTTCACTCACCCTAAGGTGAGGTGAAACTCTACCAAAGTGAGGCCAACATTTTTCATCCCCACTTGTACTACTTCCTTCACTTTCTTTTAACACTTTGTTGATCAAAAGAGAGTGACCACACGTGTGTTGCCAACTGATAGTGTCACCACTTTTATGTTCGTTTACGCTCATCCATGTTTTTGGAACTGGGTTGTTAAATGTCTAAAGTGTGTGGGCACGTACTCGTATCATTAGTAACCATTTGATCTTGATACCCAAGTCAAGATCATCATCATAGTTAGGCTTGATTCATCACTTTATTCTCTTTTGAGGTGTTATCTTGTTTGTATCATATCGCCACAATTTTTGATACTTACGTCTTGTTTCTTGCAAACTTGACCTAAGTGTCTAGATTATAGCATTAGGCTACACACATTGTAATAATTGATTGGTATACTCTAGCCTTAGTTTTCCTTCAAACATTACCTCGATTTTGAAAATTGTTGTTGTTACCTTTATGCACGTTGTAATAATATTATTTCGATAATAATACCTTACTTTTCCATAAAGTTCAAGTTAACATATCTTAGTGGTATTGTTGCATCATTCATGTTTCAGAACTTCTAATTTTTGATATTTATGTATTGATTGGATCTAAACTTGATTTTAGTATACCTTTTTTGGAAATCGTATCAACCTTTTGTTATTACTTACGTCTTGTTCATTTTTAACTTGGCATAAGTGGTGGCATTTTTTTGGTCATCTTACACATCAAACTATTGATCGATCGAAACTTAGGAATTAATCCATTTAATTGATTAGTTTACCAAAAAATTTGTGTGATTTGTCTCATTTTTCAAATCGATTTATCCATTTTAGATAATCACTTTGATCCATTGATTCTTTATCATTCATTATTCTCTAGTCATTAATTTGGCTTTGTGTTTTGAACACGCATGATTGTTCCTTATTTTTATCTGCCTTATAAGCTCATTTCTAAGACAATCCTTTGGGTATTTGATTCTCTTGATCTTCTTGTTTTTTCCCAAGTTCATGATCATTTTTGAACACATATTTCAAACCTTGGCAAAAACATTTCCTATCAAGAAAATTTTGCATCAATCAAACATAGGAAATCTTTCCTTTGTATCCTTTATGTTGCTAATTTTTTTATCAATCCTTTGACATTTACGCCTCTAAACCTTGTTGGATTATCAATCTTGAGTCATCACGATGTATGTTTTCCTTAGCTTCCTTTTGGAAAATCACACAAGCATCCCCATCTTTACGAAATGTCTAGTTGGTTGTCGTTATGTTGCCCAAATCAACATGAAACCTTCTTCACTTTGAAGAATTTTGATCATACAATATAGGTCTAGGCCTTTGAACCCAACACACGCCAACAATGACTGATTATTGCAAGGTCCCTTATACATACAACAATAAGGAATCAAATTTTCGGCGTTCACATCAAAATACTCCCATCATGACCAAACCTCATTTGGTTCTTCGTGCTAGAGAACCCAACCTAATAACTCGCTCCTCACCTTCATCTCATATAAATGGTGGTATTGTTTGGAAAATTCTAATCTAAATTATTATTCGGGTTCCCCCACTCTTCTTTTGATCTTAATCCAAAATTTCATCTTCTTTTTGAGGATTCTAATCCAAATATTTCCTCTAACTCTTCTAATGATTTGGATCCAAACTACTATTCGATTCATCTAATCGACTCCCTAAGTCATGGTCCTCCCCTTCTTCGTAGGACCTTTATTATCACCACTTAAAATGATGCTCTCCTCCTCTAAATATTCTTATTTCAGTAAATCCTCTTCATCATACATTAATACATTTAATACGACTCTCATGTCACGGTCCTCCTTTCTTTACAAGACCCCTTTTATCTGTTGCCTCAATGATTTCTTATTCCGTTTGAAGATATGCGTGACTCTAAATTCCTCCAATCAAACATCTAATACAATTCTTGAATCACGGTCCTCTCTTTCTTCACGTAAAACCTTGTTATTATTCATCCAATAAAATTCTTGAATCACGGTCCTCCCCTTCTTCACAGGACCTTCTTCATCAATCACCCCCATGAAGTCTTCCTTCTTTGAAGATTCGTGTGACTCAAATTCCTTCTAGTCAAACTTCTGAATTGACCCATGCATCACAATCAGAGACTTTGACTTAATCCTACTAGTTTACGTGATGATATACCATCGTATAGGTAGGTCCACACCACCTTCTTCTACTCCCGAGACATCTAGCTCCACATCTTCTTCGTCTCTTGAGTCATCTTCTTCTATCAATCATAATCAAACATATTCTAAGTCTTCCACACCAATTGAACCTTTTCATTTAATCAACCCCTCGTCGTGGTCGA
This sequence comes from Taxus wallichiana var. yunnanensis, assembly GCA_018340775.1. Classification (NCBI taxonomy): domain Eukaryota; kingdom Viridiplantae; phylum Streptophyta; class Pinopsida; order Cupressales; family Taxaceae; genus Taxus; species Taxus wallichiana. The sequence continues at coordinate 9,029,278 of CM031237.1, forward strand.
TCGGAAACCCATATCGATTGATTTCTTTCAGAATGAAGGAGTGATCATGGCCTTTATAAGGGCACATGAATATATCCCTCTAATAAGTTACAAGCAAGGATTGTTTTTAGAATTCAATGTGTCCACGTATTGTGAGGAAAAGATTGAGTCCTTTTATCAAGAAATGGAGGAAGAGCCTAAGATCATGCAAATTGATCCTCATCTTATTCTTCCATCTTCACATTCTTCATTATGTGATGAAACTCTTGGGTCTTGTATTGATCCATGGTCTATCTTCTCATCACCCAATCACTCTTTGTGTATTACAATTCATCAATCACAATCTCTTATGGGGTCAACACCAAGTAGCCCTTCATCTTCGTCTAGGTGTGGGTCACCTTCTAGTAACACTCCCTATTTTATTTGTGGGACATTTTTGAGTAGTCCATTATCTTCTATTCTTGGGGCATGTCCAACTAGCCCCTTGTTTTCTATGTATGAGTCACCCCCGGGTAGTCCATCATCTTCTATTCTTGGGACACATCCTAGTAGCCCATCATCTTACATCTATGGGTCGCACCTAAGGCCCTTCTTCTTCTATTCTTGGACCACATCCTAGTATCCCTTCATCTTTTATTTATGGCTCACCTTCTAGTAGCCCCTCTTCTTCAATTCTTGGACCATATCCTTTTCATACATCACATTATTCTTCTATCAAATATCAGGCAATCCCACCGTCATTTCTCACATCAATTCTAAACATCCACATTCTTCTCCCACTTCTCAGGATCAAACATGTACCGCCCGCCTCGGGACACATTAAAACAATGTACTACTAAAAGTTGGTGAATTTTTTTTTTGAAGGGGAACTAATGTTTCGACTAACTTCTCATTAAATAATTAAATTCTTAACAATCTAATTTTAACCGAATTGCTAAAACATTTATTTCTAATTAATTTTATTTATTTAGCTCCTATTAAATTTCACACACACACACACACACACACACACACACACACACATTTCCTTTAAATAATTTTCACCCACATTGAAATATAATTATTCATCCTTAAATAAGTTCATCCCCCATTACATATATTTACCCACATTCCCCTTTTAATTTAAATTACCATTCCCACCAAAATCCTCTTGACTTATTGTGTGAGTAGGGTTAATTTTGGACCGTAGGATCAAATAGATCTCAACCCTAGATCTGATTTTACCCTAAACTTCCTTATCACTTTCTTTTCTTTACTTTCCATGTTATTTTCTCTCATTTTGGATTTGTTTCTTCTTGCAGGTTGTTGAAGAGCTATGGAGATTTTTATTTTATTATTAAACCAGCATTGCATTTGTTTTTGAGAGGTTCAAAACATAATAAGAGAGGTTTCTTGCTCTTTTTTTTGTTGATACATAGATAAGTTTATATTAAAACAATTGTTTTTATACGAGGATGCAGTGGCGATAGATTTTCCACGAGGTGGTGGGGAAAAGTGGCGTGGAGGTGAGCTGTGGGTGGCACAGGGAGAAATCCCATGGGAAAGGGAAGGGGCATCGGGGACAGGGGTGTAAGGGTGGACAGGCAAAGGATGGGGGTGTGGGAGGCACGGCAAAGGTGTCATTTTGGACGAGCCATTTCAGTCAAAGAAGTGGGGGACAATGTGGAGAGGGACGTGGGAAGGTCGGGGAGCAGTCAGTCGGGTGTGTGGGGGCAGTGGTTTGCCCTCCCCACACTCAACACTATGCAAAAAGTCAAAACAAAACAAATGACTTCCTAATTTTATTTTATTTTGTTTATTTTTTCTTTTTACTAATATAAATATAACTTATTGATATATATGAACTTATTAATACACACACACACACACACACACACACACACACACACACACACACACACACACACACACACAAAATAGGTATAATGTCTTTAAGATGTGAAAAGAAAACCATTTTTTTTTAAACTACACATGGAAAGGGATCTAAAACAATTTTCATTTCATTTAATAATAATATCAGACAATTACAAGAGGAGGAATATTTGCAAGAATGAGGCATAATGCAAGAGGAGTCATTTTTCCATACAATATGAAATCCTACAACTTCCTATTTGACAATCTTCTCTTTTCAAAGGTGGTAACTAAATAATTATTTCAGATTTACTCCCAAATAATAATAAAAAATCCAAACAAATAATATAATGTCTTTTCAAATCTAGCTCCACTTAGTTTTTTTTTTTTTTAAATCCATGATACTTTTCAAAAGATGTATATTCCAAAATAATAATAGTTTCTTCCAATGTTTAACTAGAAAACTTCATATAGCAACATAGATTTCTTTTCTAATAACAATCCCTTTTTGTCAAATAAAATTCCAAAGACAAGGCATGTTTAAGAGATGTAAAAAAATGCTTCTATTAAATGTATTTTAAAGAAATACAATATTTTACAATTCTTCTTTTGCACAATCTCTCAATAACTCATTACTTCATATTTCAAATCAGATTTAAATACATAAAGAGATAAACTATCAACTCCTTTCCAAGATTGAGGGAAGGCTCTTAATTTACAAATGAAATACAATCTTACAAGTGGTGTTCAAAACACAAGATGGGAACTTTTTCATGCCAAGGAATCATCCCACATGGCCATACTTTAGAGATTACAAAGCCTTACACCAAAAGAGAGAACAAAGAGAGGCCAAGATGCCACCAACTCCAAGCTTGAGATACAATCTTCATGCCTTCAAGAAAACCACAAGGAGAAAGAGCTTGTTTGCCACCCAACCATAGGCATCATTACATGCCTCTCCCAAGGTTGGGATGCATGCTAGCCTCCCCCAAGCCCATGGGAAAGAGGACAACTAACCACAACTTGCACAAGAGTAAGGTCCCTCTCGATGAATTTTATACCTACCTAGCAGGTACTTTTTCCCATGTTATAAAATTCACTAGAGGGTACTTTTTCCATGTTATATAACAAATCTCTATCAAAAACATGTCTATGAGCAAAGAAACAACAAGTAATCGAGCTATAAAAAGTGTGGGCACTACAAAACAAGTCACGCATTAGCTTATAAAAACTCAGACATGTGTTCTTTACTAAGCCAAGATCAAAAATCCGAAGAGCTCCAAAGTCAGTCAACAACTCAAATGATCATAAAATCTAAAATCAAATGTGATTCAAGAATGCACACCAATGCACCCATCAAGTATGGTGTAAAGTGTAGAAACCTATGGATAGGGAACTCAAGCTCCCACATACAAAACCCATGTTTCAAAACAAATCATAGTCATTTTTTGAGTGTGAACTCACCACGATCTTCGAGATCAAGGATAATATCACTCTTGATAAAAAAACGTGTTTAGTCTCCCTTATTAAGGAACTCGCACACATCGTTTTTGGATCCTATTACGCAAAGTGACAATGTTGGTCCCAACTTCCAAAAAATCTAAAAAAAAAAAAATCATAAAACAATTCAAAAATACAAAAAAATGAGAAAACATTAAAACATTACAAAAATTAAATAAAAGGTACAAAGATCAAACATTCGCAATCGGTATGTATTATACACATGGATGTTCTTTCTTCCCTTTCTTTCATATTCCTCTTCAATTCATCCACCATTTTCATCCCTTCGATATTATTGTGGTTAGCCTATTCGCACATATTTTGTGACATTTATCTCTATGGTATCTGTTTAACCTTGGTCTTTTATCACATTGGTAAATTAAAGAATGACTGACCTCTTAGAGATCCTATCAATATCTACATATAATAAACTTGTCGGGAAGAATATTTGGGCATATTTTTTTAATACTAGCCAATTTCATCATCATAATCACTTCCACATCCTTCCATTAAGCCATCAATGGTTCTTAACCCCTTGTCAAACAAGAGAGCTGGAATAAGTTTTGAAAGAAAAAGAATCAAAATCAATCAATATAAAAGAAAAAGATAAAGCAAAATAAAATTGATATATAACTCTCTCTTGGGGTATTTACAATAATCTCTACCAAGACTATGGATGCCTGACTAGTAATAGAGCAATGTTGTGATTAGAATCAAATGCGTCTCTGTCGAGCATAGGCTATGGACGCATGGTTAGCATTGGAGCAATGTATGGCTCTCCTTCCATAATCCATTCACAAATCACCTTTCAAACTAAATCATTCCTACACATTGGCTAGTGTATTCACTTACTATCTATCAACTCTTTCCTTCAAGAGGTAATTCATTTCCATGTGCACACATGGGATCTCAATGAGTAAACAAGGTTAGTATGTTATCAAGTGTTATCATTTAGACCTTATTCAAACTCTTGCTTTAGCGCATATCTTGTCTCATGATTTGTGCCTTGGGCTAATCACTTTTTCATCAACCTCCATCTAAATATTTTCATAACATCTTTTGTTCTTTGAAAATCATTTAGAACATCCATGTGTATCAAATGTCCTCTTTGCCATGTTTGTGTGCACTTTTTCCCCTTTTTATAAGACAATTTTCTACTTCCTTTCTCTCATGTGTTTCTTGCCCGCTTACACTGGGGGCATCCTTGCTCCCTCATAATTGAACCTATTTTATAATTGCCTTGATCCCCCTTTAGTGCGTGAATATTTTTCCTTTGAATACTCCCACCTAATCGTCTGGGGCATTTTCTCATATTTACTTTCTTGTGCATAAGTATGGCATTCTTCCTTGTACATCCCATCTATCATGGGGAATACAAGCTTCTTTCTTCTTCCGTACATAGTTTCGTAGAAAAATTTCAAAATCTAAAAAAAATAAAAATAATCCAAAAATAAAACCTGTTGCTCTTTGGTTCTTGCCTATTATTGTGCGTGACTCACGGATCATCTTGATATACCTCCATTAACAAATTTGGTTTGATTACTATGTCTGTACTCAGGGGAACAATGAGTTGCTTGGTATTGTTTTATAGTGCATTGCTTTTCATAGGACCCAAGTGTCCTCCATTATTCCCCGTATGTATCCTTGCTGGGGCACCATCTTTTAACCCTTATCATTAATTCACAGTCGAATCAAAGCTTGATAACAAAAATATTCATTATGTTTCTCTCGTTAGGTTAGCTTGTTTACTTTCTCATATTACATTTCATTATGTATATTTTAGGAGTTAGGCATCTTTATTGTCTTGTATTGCATTGCATTTTGTATGTTTAATAGAGTTGGTGTTTTTAGCTATGGAAATTTGTTCGTATATGACTTTTCATGTCATACTACACTTGTTCATTCTTTTTAATAAGGACCGATGACGTCGATCATAAGCAAAATGATGAAATAAAGTTGGTTTTTACATCAACAAGATGATAGCTATATCCATCTCTTTTCATCTTCATTTTTCTTCCATATCACTCTCCTTCTATCAACACTTTTCTTCAAAAGTAACTTGGGGCAATAGGGATCAATTCTTCTACTTCTTCTATTATGTTCTTTCATCTTTTCAATCATCAATCACCCTCTTTCATCACCCCATCAACACTCGAGGGGGCATCCTTCATTATATTAATTTTTTCTTCTATCTCTTCAAAAAAATTATTTGTTTGTACTTGTCTACTATCTTTGAAGTGGCGTCACTTACACCACCCCAAAGAGGGGCAAATGTAGACACCTAAAATCCACTTACGTAGGCTTTAATGCTAAGATTGCACTAATTATCCTCTTTCTCATCATTTCCGTAATAATTAGCATTTTTCTACTAATTAGCTAACATTCCTCTTCATATTCGTTAATTAACGACCTTTCATTAATTAATTAGTTTTCTTATCATTAAGGATGTAAATTAACGACCTTTCGTTAATTAATATCTGCTTCTACTTGGGTTAATTAATTACACTCACAACTCTAAATCAATAAATTACTATTTATTGGATCAAATTCCTCTCTTACATCTCACAAATCATACTAAATTTCCTCTAATTAGCTTCTATAAGATTACCTCTACCTATTAATTAATCACCTTTGATTAATTAACCCCAACTCCCATGACTTACTAATGACAAATTAAACTCTTCTAAATCAAGATTACCTTTTATAAAGTAACCTTATCCATTCATAATCTTGTTTTACCTTTATTCCACATTTATCAATTTGTTTTCTTTGCCTCTTCATGCAAATTATATAAAGAAACATCCTTACCTTTCTTCTTGAACCATGCTTTGAATAGTGAAAACTATAAGAATTTTGATCTTGAGTCACTCTCCTTTGTTGGAAATAGCTTCTCCATCTTGCATCCTTTCACTCAAAATTGAGTAATATGGGAAGATCCAAAATGGCCTTGTAGCCATTCTTGGTGAGATTCCATTTTCAATCCTTGAGATCAAGAAAAAATCCACTTTGATTTCTTATGTTCTTCATAGGTTCATAGTTTAAGTTAGAAATAATAGAGAGTAGGAAATAACTTAGCATGTAGTTTCATTAATGCATTGAAGAAGCGTTTCCTTTAAGCTCTTATCTTGATGGTTCATTGTTTAATTAAAATTTGTTTTTGAAGCTATGTAGATATTAGTTTCAATTTATATCTTAGTTAATAAAAATGAGCACAGTATCCTCTAACCTGTAACTACCCCCAACATGGTAAGGACAACATGTCCTTTAAAATATGATGTGTATGGGGTTTGTAGACTGGTATGAACCAACTCATTGTATAACCCACAATGTGAAGGATGGAAAATTGAATTAAACTATATCGCAGTAGAGCGTAGTGTAGTGTTTAAACCACAAATAATACCCACCTCTTTGGGGTACATGCGACGTCGCGGATAAGAGGATGCAGCCCCAAAAGAGGGGCAACCACATAAATTATAGCCTATATGGGGAAGGGAGTGTGATTTTTAAAAACTAAGGTGCTCACAAATAAGTGGCTAGAAACAAGTGGTAGTACAAATAAAGCATGCATGTAGAAGACAAGTGTGACCTACCAAATAATGTAGAAGCTATAAAACAAGTAAACATGTAGATAGACCATCAAGTGGGTTGCAAACATGGTACATCACTCACAATTTTGTAAAACACTACATGTAAACAAACAAATGTGTATACCAAACCAAGGGAAAGGCCCACATATAATAAAAACAAGAGACAAACAATGGTAGACAAACAAATAGATAGTTATGGAAGCAAGTAATCTTGCAAAACAAATGTTGCACATGAAGCACCCATTAGCATGTTAGAAAGATAACCCATATGTCAAAAGCGTGTGTAACCAAATAAAGTAATGTGTTATGAAACAAAATTAAACAATAACACCTGTAAGAGATGAATGTAGATTCCCAAAGAACTCGTTGTGGGATCGGGTAGAGGTGAACATCCATGTTGCATGCAAAATACATGTATTTGTGATCACAACTAGAGAAGGATGTGAGCACGCATGTGTGTATGATAAATATAATGACATACAAGAGATCTATCTAGCATGTGTAATAAGATGAAACATGTAAAAGAACACACAAGCAAGAGTAAATACGACCAAGATATGCAAACATGTTGTTGATGGATGGAATTGAATGTAAGACATGATGATGGGATTTGCGTGATCTTGAGTGAATGGATTTGTATACAATGATGTTTTTTGTTTTTCCTCAGTAAATCAAGAATGAACCGTAAATGAGAGCACATAATCAGAAATGGTAGAAGTGTGTATTGTACTTAACCGTTGTGATGAGTGTGTATGCGTAGTGATGAGATGCAACCTAGAGATGATGTTTGTGTGACCTTATAGTCAAAGAATATATCACAACAAGATGAGAGTAGGAGTGATGATTTTAGCCTAAAGTGTACATATCAGTACAATATGAATAGAGGGAGTGGTTATGTAGCCTAAAGCGTATACCACTACAAGATGAAGGAATAGGTGACCATTTAGCCTATAGCGTATATCACTAACCTAGGAATGTTAAATGAGAGAAGGTTGAATGAGGAACGTGTAAGTGTGATGAGGTCCATTCGATTTGAAAACCCTCAGTAGTCAAGTATGGACCTTAGAACTAGAATGTGTCATAGGGTAGTGAGTGCAGTGCATGTGAAGAGATGTAGTATATGCGATGATTATAGACAACCACATGATAAGTAAAATGTGCAAATATGTGATGTGTAATGTACAATGCAAGATGTGTAAATATACTAACACTATGAAATGCACAATATGTAGTATTAATAGTATGTAAATGCAAGACTTGTAAATAATAGAGTGTGAGACATATATGATGAACACTAGTATGGTGTATGAGTATGTTTGATGTGCAGATGCAGATGTCAAGATATGAATGATGTGGAAAAATGCAAGATGTAGTAGGATAAATTCAAAATGTGTGAATATACATGATGTGTAATGTTGAATGTGCAATATGTGTGGTTCATGTGTAGTGTTCCCTCAATATTCAAGTGTGAACCAAAACACAATATTTGTTCATCAGTGGAATGATGACACTAAAGTGTAGATAAATATGCATATGATAAGAGATTGATGTATGATTATGCAAATATGGGAGATGTGTTAATGCTAGGGGGAGGAAGTAATAGGCAATGCCCCCCAAGCATTTTGATGATGGATATTTATGCAACGACATGATAGGTACCATGCCATTATGGGAAAGTGTTATATGTGTCGTGATAATAATGAGGTCCAACATAATGGTAGGTCAAGCGATAGTAGGAGCATGTGATGGTGGTAGAATTTGAACTATGTATTGGCCATCGTAGGAGAAGTTTATTTTGACAAAAGTGATGGGTCAAGCTTATGTAGAGTCGATAACATCGCAGTAAGAATCGATAGAGAAGATGGTGGATTTATTATGAGACGAAGAGGTGTTGAGCTACTTTTTAAAGGAGGTTGTTTATGTTGACTAGTTGATTCCAGTAGATGACACGAGAGGAAGTGTTACATTGATTTTGAGGGGTGTTTGCTTAGGCATCTCTTGAATTTCTTTAGAAATGATGGCATGATGCTCATTAGAAGAATCATATTTAAGAACCCATTGAGATGTAACAAGTGGAGAGGACCATGTAGCAAAACGCATGTGCAAAGTTGAATGAGATGAAACCTTGAAACTCAAGATGTTTAATTATTCATTGTAAAGAATAGCAATAATTTTCACTATTTCCATTGATTCGATGATAATTACAATACAAATGACCTTGATATTTTGTAAGTTTGTAAGGAGGATGAAGCAATGAGTAGGTGACAAGTTGATTAATTTATGATTTATGAGTTTTGGAAGTGATCAGGGGATCATTTTTGAAAGTTCCCTAAACATCCCTAAATGGTGTGAGTGTAGAAGATCATCTCAAGAGCTTTCCAACGACTATGAGAATGTGACAAATGGACATCGGTAGTTATAGTTATGTCCGGTCAAAGTTCAGAACAGAAAGTCAACTCGTCAACTAGTCAATATTGACCAATTGCACCGCGACATGTGTGGCAAAAGGCATTGACAAAATTGAAGGGGTTTTATCCACCGGTCTTTGAAAATCGTGGAAATGGTTGGTTTGATTTGACAATTAAGTCGACAAGTGGTCTTATTCGCCATATTTCATGGGTTAATTTCAAATTACCTTGTAATTATTCGCCACGCTTTAATTCCCAAATTCCACATACCACACATGTATATGACAAACCGCTATATATTAATGTTTATACATTAGTATTAAATCCCACCTAACCACCAACTTAACCATGTTATTGCCAAGCTTCCACGTGGAAGGGAGAAGGTGAAGCGGTGTTGAGGGGGGCAAAGCCATGCGTGGAAATCCACGTGGGAAGAAGGTGGTGAAGCTGTTTTGGGGCTTATGCCATGCGTGGAAAGATCCACATGAATAATGAGGGTGGCTAAGGTTTGTTAAAACCTTATCAAAACAAAACACCGCCCAATGTGGGATTAATCCCATTAAAAATGCAAATCGCCCTATATGGGTATGTAATCCCATTAATTTTGCTATGGTGAGGCTAAGGTTTAAATATAGCCTAAAGATTATATGTAATTACTTTTTTTGGGCCCTAAAATTGTATAAATAGGGAACCCATTTGCATTGTAAACACACACACCCTAACCTTATTATTTGTTAAGCATTTTATTGTGGAGACACCCAAAGCTTATTATTTGTTTAAGCTTATTGTGAGGACACACAAAAAATACGAAGACAAGCCTCAGAGTAAGGAAGGTGAATGAGAAATTGTTGTTGTGTGAAGACCTAAATTATTTAGGCATTATTATTTTGATTATTATTGACCTATTATTTGTTAGGCAATAATAAATTAAATATTTGTGATTGGGAGTAAATTATAAACTACCCAATAGGCCCATTGAGCCACACCAATTACTTGCAAATCCTAGATTGTCAACCGGAGTGCTAGCGTCGCATTGATAGATTCGGAAGGCCGATCGAAGCCAAAGGAGATTGTGCATCAGGAAGGTGAAAAACAATTCGACTGATCATCGGAAGTTTTCGAAGAACTGGTGTACTGATAGGCAAGTAAAATTCCATTAGGTTTTCTTGTGAAAGTACTATTGTAACTTACAAGTTTTGACTAGTGGAACGGTTCAACCACGAACCCGGAGATGTAGGCAATTACCGAACTCCGTAATCAATCTTTGTGCAATTGTCTTATTGTCTTGCATTTATTTTAAAATTGATTACTTAAAAGGAGCAAATTGTCGGCAAATAATTAAAGCCTATAAGGGTCCGAGATTAGGTAGTAATAATCTGATTATTTTCAGATCATGTTTGTATCGTAGTTATTGGCTCCTTGGTAAATTTGATTAACAGAGTGATTTCTTCAAGATTAGTGCATTTGGTTCAATTTGTGTGAACAGGGTACAAGTGCACTATGGGCAAGATGTCTAAACAAGTGAAGCTCGAGAGATGAAGCTTATAATCACCAGATCCAGGAAGAGAACTCTCTCCTGCGATCAATGTATTACTCCCTGGAAGAGGAGAATGCTCATTTGAAATCAGAACTGCAAACCAAGGATGAGCTCTTGGCAAGGTTACAGTGTGGTGATCAGAGAAAGGAAATACCTTCAACTTCAGATGTAGTGACCATGGCAGATGACTACACTGTAAGTTGTTCACCACTGGAATCTTCTTCTTCCTCCCATTTGGTTTCTGGATTCAGGTAATGAAGTCTTTGGTTTGTTTGAAAAGCATACTAGAGGCATTGGATCCAAATTACTAGATAAAATGGGATTTGATGGAAGAGGCCTGGTAAAATGGCAAGGCATTTCTAACCCAATACAGGTCGAGGATCATCCTCGTTTTTGAGGTTTGGGTTTTCCTAGTGTGGGAATGGAAATTGGAGAATGCTCCAAGAATGTTGATGGGAGACAAGCTTTTGAAAGCAAAGTGAATACCCCACTAGTCCTGCAAGAAGATTCTGAGCAGGAAAGTTGTGCTTCATTCGTCATCACAGCAAGATGTGGTAAGAGAAATCAGCGAAGAGGTAATGAGATTCCACCTCCAGTTTCTTACCATAATCATAAGCACAATAAAACTTCTAATCCACTTTTTCATCTTAAGAAGTATGGTTATGATTTTCAGAAGATGTGGAATTCTTTCCATGTACTTTTTGTGGATTGCATAATCATTCAAAGGTGGTGATGTCTGGAAGAGAAGGACATTCGATGAAGAAGTTAATGTCGCATTCATCAGAACAAGGCAAATCGTAAAGACCAATCTTGTCGCAGAGTCGAGAAATGGTAAAAAGAGTTCCTCATCCCAGAAGAAGGAGATTAAGAGGAATTTTTGTGCTCATTGCCAGAGGAATGGGCATCGGGTGGAAAATTGTCTGGAAATTGCATCCATCTCGCCATCAAAGTAATGGCAAGCCAAAGATGGAATGGAGGCCTATTGTAAAGGAAAAGGAAGTTTCTACTCCACCACCAGTTGACAAGTCAACCCAAGACCAGGTAATACCTGAAAGTGAAAGTCCTTTAAAATGGGTAAGTCAACAATTTTTCAATTATATATTGCATAATTCAGATTGATGAATAGTATGCAGTATTAAGTTTGGAGATCATATTGTGAGAAAATGTTGAGAGAAAGGTTTACAATACTTAGTGGATTTTCTTACTTAGAAAATTTGATTAATGCTCCAAACATATCTCCTAATAAGCTTGTGAGTACCTATTACAACTTGGATACAGGAATTAACTCATATAAAGCTTGGAGATTGATCTGCCATTTATGCAGCAGATAGTAGATTTCACCAAAGATCAGCTCTAACTTCATTTCGTGTAGAGGCATTATGAGCGTGTGGCAGAATGGTAGTTGAATCATCATTGGCATTGACGTCAGGTTGGAACTTCATTCTGTGTAGAGGCATTGTGACCGTGCAGCAGAATGGTACCTAATATTGTATGTCAACAAGTAGAGCTCTCAAAGGATTAGCTCGGAATGTCATTCGGTGTCAAGGCATTGCGACCACACATACGAATGGTAGCTGATCAATAGACATAAGATCATGCACTGGAGGCTCAAGGTCTCTTGAAAGAGGCTTAGAGATCATGCATCGGGAGGCATTGAGGTCCTCAGAATGCACTTAAGCATCATGCATTCTGGAGGCTTGAGGTCTTGCAAGAGGCTTCAGCATCAGCATCGTGCATCGAGGTGTTGAGGTCTAAAAGGAACAATTCATCATGTCATCATCGACATCGGATCAATCAAAGCTCTACGTAACATGGAGTTCCTTCAAACTATTTGGATTCTACTAATCAACTCGAGCCGGGAGCTGTGTTATAGAGTAAAAGAAGATCCTTGTTGTTAGATATCAAGAAGCTTAAGCACCACATGAATGAGCGTTGAGGTTTCATCCGTAAACTTAGCACCATAAAGCAGAGGCGTGGAGGTCTTCTTCGATATCGAGTGGCACAAAGAAGCTCATGGGCCCATAACCACAAGTCCAGGATCGGAGCAGAATTGTCAAAGTGAGAAGGTTGGAGGAGAATACCCAAGGGTCTACTACAACAACACTTCCAAGGTGGCAAGAGAGTTTTCGATTCAGACAAGATGGAAGCTTTTTGGGACAAAAAGCCTTTCTTAGTGGGGAGGTGTGATCAGGGGATCATTTTTGAAAGTTCCCTAAACATCCCTAAATGGTGTGTAGAAGATCAACTTGAGAGATTTCCAATGACAGAGAATGTGACAAACGGACATCGGGAGTTCTAGTTATGTCTGGTCAAAGTTTGGTCAACAGAAAGTCAACTCGTCAATCGTCAATATTGGACCAATCGCAGCTCGCGACATGTGGCAAAAGGCATCGGGCAAAATTGAAGGGGTTTTATCCACCAATCTCTGACAATCGTGAAATGGTTGGTTCGATTTGATAATCGCGGGTCGACAAGTGGTCTTATTCGCCATATTTCATGTGGGTCGAATTTCAAATTACCTTGTAATTATTTGCCATGCATTATTCCCAAATTCCACATACCACACATGTATATGCCAAACCGCTATATATTAATGTTTATACATTAGTATTAAAGCCCACATAATTCTACTAACCGCCAACTTAACCATGTTATCGCCAAGCTTCCACGTGGAAGGGAGAAGGTGAAGCGGTGTTGGAGGGGGCTCAAAGCCATGTGTGGAAATCCACATGGGAAGAAGGTAGTGAAGCGGTGTTGGGGCTTATGCCATGCATGGAAAGATCCAAGTGAATAATGGGGGTGGCTAAGGTTTGTTAAAACCTTATCAAAACAAAACACCACCCAATGTGGGGATTAATCCCATTAAAAATGCAAATCACCCTATATGTGTATGTAATCCCATTAATTTTGCTACGGGTGAGGCTAAGGTTTAAATATAGCCTAAAGATTATATGTAATTGCATTTTTTTTTGGGCCCTAAAATTGTATAAATAGGGAACCCATTTGCATTGTAAACACACACACCCTAAGCTTATTATTTGTTAAGCTTATTGTGGAGACACCCAAAGCTTATTATTTGTTAAGCTTATTGTGGGGACACAAAAATACGAAGACAAGCTCAAAGCTCCTGGAAGGCGAATGAGAAATTGTTTTGTTAGGAAGACCTAAATTATTTAGGCATTATTATTTTGATTATTATTGACCTATTATTTGTTAGGAAATAATAAATTAAATATTTGTGATTAGAGTAAATTATAAACTATCCAATAGGCCCATTGAGCCACACCAATTACTTACAAATCCTAGATTGTCAACCGGAGTGCTAGCATCATTGATAGCATCGGGAAGGCCATCGAAGCTGAAGGAGATTGTGCATCAGGAAGGTGAATAACAATTCGACTGATCATCGGAAGTTTTCAAGAACTAGTGTACTAATAGGCAAGTAAAATTCCATTAGGTTTTCTTGTGAAAGTACTATTATAACTTACAAGTTTTGACTAGTGGAACGGTTCGACCACTAACCCGAGATGTAGGCAATTCGCCGAACTCGTAATCAATCTTTGTGTAATTGTCTTATTGTCTTGCATTATCTTTTAAAATTGATTACTTAAAAGGAGCAAATTGTCGCAAATAATTAAAGCCTATAAGGGTCCCAGATCGTGTAGTAATAACTGATTATTTTCGAGATCAGAAGAACGCCTCGTTGCTTAGAATTAATTTCAAACTTGAGAGGTGCAGGAGTGGCAAGATTTTAGGTTCACTAATATGATCACATGTAGAAGACATAGAATGAAGATGAGATGTAGAAGGAGAACAAACATGATCCTGAGAAGCATCCTTAAGATGTTGGATTTCATATTTGAGAGATGTAATCATATATTCCATAGTTTGAAATTTATATGAAATAAAGAATGTAGAGCTTAAATGGATTGGAAAATAGATTGATTGAAATTTGATTCAAGAGATTCATTATAAATATGGTCAAAAATTGCATTGATTTGAGCATGCAACATGTTGATAGGAAAATAAAGTCTCCGTGATTTTGGAGAGTATCTTTATTAAGATGGGTACATTTGAGTCAATTGAAGCAAAGAGACTTCATAGACCTTAGAGCCATGATGGAGGAAAATGAGGATCCAAAGCATGAAGATCGAGTTCAAGTTCACTAAAATGGAAATATAGGGGAACTAATTTAGTTTAATCTAGATGTTATGCCTAATAGTAAATGATAGCTAAATAAATAAAGGAGTTAACCCAAGAAACTAAGTAAATAAAAATTGAAACCATAATGTGTAAAGAGGGTTAGAAAGAGCCTAGTTGATTCGATGATGCCTCAGATCGTGTCAGCATTAATAGACTAGATTAAATAAATGTAGAAATAGCCACACATAAGCTCTAGAAAGTGTAAATCGAGTTTTCTTGAGCAGACTGGGCACTTAGAGAGGGATGGGGGTTTCCGGGTGGCCTATTTTTAGATTTGGGTGCCCTATTCTAAGTAAAGCAGGTCCAAAACCAATTTTTGTAGGGCGTTGAATGATGTGAAGACTTCATTTATCTATCGCGTGTATATCATTGAGTTGTGCCATATGTCATTGATAATCACAGATGAAGGGAAGACCTCTAAAACCCCAAACCAAGCCTCAAAACCCTAAAAAGAAAGATGCATATGAAGGGGTCATATTTTCCTCAACAAACACAATGGTGGACTTACTAACTAAACGTTGCAATACATTTTAGACCCAAATATAGTTCTAGTGTGTGTGTGTGTGTGTGTGTGTGTGTGTGTGTGTGTGTGTGTGTGTGTGTAAATCATGCCCCGTGTGATCTTATGTCATTTGCACTTTGTGAGTAAATTCTAGAAATATATAGATGTAGAAATGTAAGTAAATGGTGGATGGAATAGAATAAACTCCCTCCTATGAAGTTTATTGCAGTGAACCAACCTTGTCCCCATGAAGGAGCTAGATGGATGCAAATGGAGTTCTCGATGCCTTAGATGGATGCAACCTTAGGTGTATGATAGTAGTTCTTAGTGCTTGGTCCCTCATTGTGGTCTCTTAACTTTATATTTATATGGTTATCTTGTTAGAATTTCATAATTAACTCTTGAAAAGGTCACCCACTAAAAACATGGAAAGGTCAAATGGCTATAAAGTGCCCAAAAGAAGAGAGTAAATTACAAAGAGGATCATGGTGCCCGGGCACCTCAATCTTGGATTGGGCAACCCATTCATGGATAAGATGAATGCAGGTGATAAATCAAACTGGAAATTATATGTAGAAGTCTGTAAATGATGATAGAAAGTAAAATGAAATGGCCAAAGGACATGGGTTAATTAGTACTTTCTTCACTCAAAAACCATATGAATAGTAGTATGAGACTCAAGACTAAACAATACCCAAATTTTGTGGTTTTGTGTCTACACTAACATCACATAGGTATTTTGATTTCATAAAATACTTATCTAATCACACGCCCTTTCGACTTAGAACCTGTCTTCCCAAGTCTTGTACTTCATGACTCGTTGAATCATTTGTTCATTCCTTTGACTTGACCCTATCCGCCAAAGTCTCGTATTGTAGGACTTATCAAATATTTGGATTTCCTCCTTTGACTTGGACCTTGTCTACCCAAGTCTCATATTTTAGGACTATAAAATCTTTGATCCCTCTCTTGACTTGGATTTCATCTACACGAAGTCTCGTATTTTATGACCCTTCAAATTTAATGAACATGGATCTCTTTCTAGATGAGTCCATTTCAAATTCTCATCTCGCTAAAATTTAGAAAACTTAAAAGCATAAAATGAGCATAAAACTTCGTGTTAAAGATTCTTGAACCGTTTGCAAATCGAAATGGCAAAGGCATACAAATAATGTTAAGCATTCTATCTATTGGTAAATATATTAATTATACTATTATCATATATTCACATTCTTCACTTATCACAACACAATTTAACCTTATTCCTATTAGGTGTTTTGTGTCTAATTTTTTCCATGTTTTTTACCATTTCATATATTTTTACCTACGGTTTTGTCTCAAGCTTACTCATGGAAAATATTCCTTTTAAATAAGCTCTATTTTTAACAAAAAGCATTGAACTTCTTTACCCAATCCTTTTTGACTACTCATCTCGGGCCTAAAGAACATGTTCAACCCTTGCGCTCTACTAGTCACATACTACTAATACTTGGGAATAGAATGTTCCATCCTAATAAACACACTATCAACATACAAGTAAATTTAATTTTTAAAAATACAAAAAAAAATAAATCATTACACCTTTCATCCTTACCAGTCTTCGGTGATAAGTCCATACTTCTTACCTTGATTTGGAAATATGAGAGTAGGAATAGAGAAATCCCTCACTCACCTAAATTTTGTTTTCGAGTGTTAAGCCCTTTCCTTTTTATGATGGCATGGGGTAACATGTAGGGGGTCCTTAACAAAAATTAATCAACAAATAGATCCTCAGATGAAATCTTAATTAAAGTGCTTAATCAAAAATATCCCAAGAATTAATTTAATTTCTCATGTTAAAGAGACAATAATTACTTGACAGCATTTTTCCAATCGGCCTTAGCCATCTATGGATCTATTCTCGAGTCAAAACCTATAAAGTGGAATCAATCTAGAAAATCTTGACTAGGGATGAGTTACATTTTTCTCATATCAAGCATGAATTACATCTTGTGTCTTCGCATCCATTATCTTCACTTCTATATCATTATTCATTTCATTTTCATATCCTTCAATTGACTCTTGGTGATGAGCCCTCTCATCTTCCTAGTCGCATGGAATCACGATGCGAGCTTATGAAACACCCTATCATTTTATTATCTAATTTTTTTCCAATGGAATGGAATACTTCTAATTATTTGCACCTACTTTCAAGCAATGTACCCCTTTTACTCGAGGTATAAAATACAAAAAACATTCAAAAATGTTTCACAAGACTTAAAAACATTCAAATATGTTTCTCAAACAATAAAAAAATACAAAATTGTTCAAAAAATAAAAACAATATAAAATTGTTCCAAAATCCAAAAAATAACATACAAATGTCAAAATCAAAACATTCACAAAATATTTGACCAATTTTCATCAATCGGATAACATAGTCCAACAATTTTTCCATTTGATGGCACTCCTCCCGATCGCTCCCGATCATGTTTTAACAATCATCCTTATTTCTCGTGGTGTATATCTATGCTGAGGCTATCATTGATCCAAAATTAAAGAGGCGCTTTCGTAATTAAAGGACACAATAACAATTGTGCCAAATGAAACGTAGTAAATTCTCTTAAGAAGAGATGTATAGTGCTTAAAATTATCTTTAAAAAGAGATGTAAATATTGATCAAAGACTATATTTTACAATAGATATCGCGGTGAGGATATTTATTCCCTACCCTTATATAAGGTTACATATGATTTTATACTATTTTTATAAATACAAAGAGACACCTAGAATAATGTGGAAGGTCACCAATCTAGAGGGAGTCAAGGTGGTTCATCTTCCGTGAGTTACATAGGCGCTAATTTCATGAATTTACTATGTTTAGAATTTAATATTTTTAGGCACCACTACTAAAATTACAATTTTAGGCCTTTACATATAGATTTCGGGGCCAAACTTTATCGAAAATTCCTCACCCTTCCATCATATTCTGCACGTTCCAAACTTTCTATTGCATTTTGAATGGATTCAATTGGAGCTCTGGTACATAATTTATGGTTCCCAGAAGTTTCTCCACTATAATTTTCACTTAGGTCATTGTCTCGATCAATCATTAACCCTTTCGCAATATAATTTTTCTTGGGGAAAATTTGGATTTTACATTTTAATCTACTACAGGTCAAACTTTAATGGGATTAGAAAATAGTATCTTTAGGAGTATCTAAATATCACTCCACTCTTTGGCCCAATCCAATCCTCTCGCATTCTAAGCTATCACTTGGGGGCATTGAAATTTGTTTAGTTCTTCAATGTCGAACACATTCGGAGTGTCATTAGACGTCGCTTTTGCACATTTTGTTGTATTGTTATGGTTTGTCAACATTGTGGTGATGTTTTTTCTTCTTCAGCTTTGTTATTTTTTTGCACTTTGTTTACCTTTATTATAAAACCAATTGTAAGAAAATATATTCACATCTTAGTTCACATATAGCTTTGGTGTGGTTCCTTTCTATTCATATGGGTTTGTTTCAATACTTGTTTCATGTTTTATTGTCACTTTCAAATGTGTTGTGTTTTCCTCCTAGTTTATTTAAGCCATGGAATGTTTTCCTTTTTCTATGTATTCATGTATTTTTCCATTTGTATTTCAAACTTTGAAAAAATCACTAAAATTCAAAAAAAAATCATATATTTCAAAAATCTAAAAACATCAAAATTATTAAAAAATTCAAACAAACATTCACTTATCACAAAAATCCTATCACTGGAAAACCTTCAAGTAAAACCTTTCAACATTTCAACATAGTATCGATAAATTCATACCTTTATCTACTATCCTAGTGATTGTTCGAATATTACAACTATCACTTTCTTCCCTTTACATGATATGCTAACTCTACTGAAAGCAAGTCACAAAATTGTTTTTCCTTCACAATATAAATTCTCTTCGGGAAATTTATTTTTGATCATTTGCACAATGTGATTCTAACAAGATTTTAATAAGGAGTCATTTTAATCCCCTCTTCCACTCTAATCATATTCCCACTCCTGGGAGCATTTCAGATCTACTTAATCACCATTGTGGAAAGCATTAGGGGCATAATTGATTGTCTTTTTTTATCAACTTTGTACATTGCATCATGTTGATGTTTACTTTTAGACCACTATGCATAATAGTGTGATTACATCTTGGTTCGTTTATAACCTCGATGTCTACACCTACTACGTATATTGGTTTTGTTTTCCTTTTTTAATATTTTCTTTGTTTTGTAGGTTTTTTTACATGCTGTCCGGGTTAACCATCTGATTCCTTCATAACATGGTGACAATTCTATTACGCATCAAAGAAAATAAGGTAGCTCTAAAATTATTCTTCAAATGACGCCATGCTACAAATGCATCTTCTTTTTCCCATCCTTGTTGAAATCCCTTTCTTATTCCTATCGAATGGTCAAGCCAACCACTTTTATCCATCGCCCACCCGCTGAGGGGCATTCCTTTGATATCCTACTTGTTGGGGCATCATAATGCTTTATTTCTTTTCGTCGCTACTCTACATACATCTACTATCTTTAAAGCATTATTACTTCAAGAATAGCACTTTAAAGAGGGGAAAATCTGCATACACCCCAAAATCACTCACCTATTCCTAGTATTGTCCTATTACATCTAATTATTCACCCATTTATGATTGATTGATTAAATTCATTAATCATGTGTATTTACCCCTTATATTAATTAAAGCA